>JAYMTA010002051.1:0-17713 GCA_036897625.1 Pelargonium cotyledonis | reverse complement strand
CCACCTCCCGCCCGGGTCTGTCCCCCGCCGCCATCGCCCCTACCGGGAAGCCGCCGGAGTTTTATGCCGGATTCGCCCATCCCCCGCCGGAGTTGCTGGAGCGCAGCCCTTGCTCCTCTGTTCCTCTCTTTCCCTCTTTTCACGGTGAAGAGCAGATACATCTCTTCCTCTTTCTTTGTTTTTCTTTATATATTTTATTTTAGTAAATAGTAAATGGTTTGGGCTTGGCAAATCATCTTTGGGCTAGTTGGTTAAGTTTGGGCTCTAAATGGTTTGTGGCTTAGGGTCAAGTGACCATGTGTGTTAGTGTTTTTTTTGTTTTTTTAATTGATTAAATGAATGTTTGATAATTAGGAAATGCTAGTTTTCTAATATTAGTTGGCATTGTAAATAGTTTTGTGTTAGTCTTGTCGATATTATTCAAAAGAAAATTTCAAAAAAGATTTTTTGATTTCGTGTAACTTTTGTCTTAAAATTCGGTCATTCGACCAATTAAACAAAATACCAAAAAGAATTTATTCACATTTGTGTATTTTGGCTTCTTAGCCTTTTAAAATTCAAAAACTCAAAAACATTTTCAAATGATCTTGCTTTAAAAATGAGATAAAAATTCAGTTGGTGTTCAAATGTCCATTAAATGGACTTTTCGAGTCTTGTTTTGAGATTGCTTTGGCGTGAAATAAGTTGGTCCGGTTATTGTGTTGCAACTCTTTACTACTGGTCTTCTTATGCATTTCGTTGACAAACTTGTTTAAGGGTATACATGATTCTTAATTAACTCGCACTATATTGATACCTCAAGCTAGTAATATATCTCTTATGTATATATATATATCCATCTATTCGTCTGTCTCTTTCCCGCTTCCTTGAATTATCAAGGATTAGTTGATTTCAGGTGTTTAATATGATTTCTGAGATCTTAACTCGCACAACCGATACAAAGAACTGCTCTTGTATAGTATATACCTACTACCTGTTACCTTATCAACTTTTTAGCTTCTTCATTATAATGGATCTAATTAAGTTGAACAATTTTAAGTGCATTATTTGGGGGAAATGCCTACAGGATGATATATTTCATATGTTCGTTCTCTTCTGGTGTCACAGGCAAAAAGCTATCTCAAAGAAGGGTCTTGCAGCAGTTGAAGCTTTAGAAGGAAAGGTTTGTGCTTTTTGTCAGGACTTGTGAGCTTGAGATCTATTTTTGTGAATTAAGTTATTTGCTCTTAAATGATTTGTTGGTAGTTCTAGTGGAACAACCTGTGTGCGGGTAATCTTTTTTTGTCTAAAATCACATCCTCGTGCTTCAGCTAGCTTGTTTTTAGATTGTAAAAAATGAATAAAACTTAGATGAAGTCAGTGAATTCTTGATTCCTTTTCCTTATCTTTACGTGACACAGGCAAGTAGATGTTTCCATTTTTCAACCTTAAAAACCCAAGGTTGAAAAGACGAAATGCAGTCACTCACAAAATATCTTTAGCTCTATATATAGGCATTGTTCTTTATCCAATTTTAACTGTGGTTTTATTTCCAAGCCCCTGGCTGGGAGGGCCATTTCTGCTGCAATTTCGCAGTTGAAGGTAACCAAATGAAGTTGATTTTATCACATTCCAAGCACATTCTCATCCCACTAGATCTGTAGATGTAGAAAACTCAAAAATAATGTCAGGAAAATCTGTCGCTTATTATCTTGAATGTCAATGAATAGCGTTAACAACGTCCTATATCTGAAGTTTGCATATTCTATACATGTGCGTGTGCATGGTTCTAGCTTAGGTAGGTTTGTGTTTGTTCTGTTTGGCTCCATCTTGGTTAATAAATGGGTTAATCTCCTACCGTCCCATGTAGATTTTAGGATGAGATGTGTACCTAATACACATAATTCGTGTTTTTTTTCAATGATAAACTAGATGATTCAGCTTACAACATCTTGACCCTTTTGGGATTGATGTCTGCTGCTACTGGTGATGTGAGTGAGCTATCAAGTGCTATTTGCTTCTAATGTATATTCTTTATATTTGTTGTGGATATATAGATTTATGATACTCATAATTTGGGTATGGTCAGGAGCAAGATTGTTCGTCTGATAGAGTTTTGAGCAAAAGGGAACTTGTTGAAAACCAAATGCCACCACTGAGAGGCTTGGCCTTGAACAATTCACAAGCTTGACTCACTATACCAACTTCCAAAAGAAGCTTGTAATGAGCAAGGGTGAAGTGAAGTTACAGGTAACCTTGTTGAGGTTGAGCCCTTGCATTGCAGCTACTAACTTTGGATTTCTGATTGTATCAAATACCCTCCCTTCAATTAAAGAGCATAAAAACTTTTCTCGGATCTTCACAAGCTTATCACATACATTGTGTAGTGATCATGATTCTCACGTTGGCCGTTGTGTGTTGATATGTGCAGGCGACAGGTCTTGACCAAGACAATGAGCATCAACACATAGTCTTGATACTTGACATGAGGCTAAGAGCACCGACTTGAAACTTTGACATGAAGATAGGCAACACCACCGTTTTGAGAGGAGTCGAAAGAACGGAATCAATATTCTTGCTTGATCTCCCAACCAAAGTTATAACAAAATGAACAACTAGTAACAAAAATAGAATGGAATATACTTTGATAAATAAATAAAGAAAGAAGGGTGATGTTACCCAATTTTAAAGTGGAATTGAGTTTAGATGAAAAATGCTTAACATTAACGATGTGTTCTATGCCTAAAACTTGTTATATGACCCGAAAACCAGGTTAGGGTAAGGGTTCATGAATTGAGGCCGAACTTTAAATGTGGACAGCCAAATTAAATTTTATGATTTGTCATTCATAAAGAGTGAAATAGGAAAATGTTTGGAGAAATTGAGATTGAAAATAAACATAAATGTATTATGAATAAATATATTAGATTGACATATGATGCTTTATTTCAATAAAGCCCCTTCAACATATTAGGGCTCTGTTGGTTTGTCGTCTTCAACATATTAGGGCTCTGTTGGTTTGTCGTCTGGTTTTAGGTTTTAGGTTTTAGTGTGCGAGAAGAGAATAGCATAACGACGGTGATTGCGATGGCTAAGGAAGAGGATATCGACGATTTGTGGAGAGGGGTTCCATACGAGCATGTGGTCGGACGTATTCTCACGCATGTCTCTCACATCCATCTACCACTCGATGTCGGTTTGCAGAACTTTTATGGATGCTGCTGGAAGAGAAGCACAACCGAATTTGTATATGGTTGATGTCTTTGTGAAAAAACAGACTGAGGAAGAAGCACAGTTCGAGCTTGTTTGCACCAGAGATCAGTCATTACGCACGGAACGCATATCATAACCTATGATTCCCAAGCATCCTTCATGGTAGTGATTTTACACTCACCCCTTGATCCATTAGATCCTCCTCTCATGAATGTCTATTTGTCCTCGGCCAATGCCTGGATCACCATGAATGTACTGCGCCCACCACTTCATTTGGAGACAATAGCTTGAAGTGGTGGACGCACGGTGATCCAGACATTGGTCGAGGACAAATAGAATACATCGTTAATGTCAACCATTTTTTATCTAAACTCAATTCCACTTCAAAATTGGGTAACATCACATTTCTTTCTTTATTTATTAAAGTATTATCCATTCTATTTTTGTTACTAGTGTAACATCACATTCCTTTCTTTATTTGTCAAAGTATTTTCCATTCTATTTTTGTTACTAGTGGATCATTTTGTTATAATTTTGGTTGGGAGATCAAACAAGAATATTGATTCCGATCTTTCGACTCCTCTCAAAACAATGTGGTGTTGCCTTTCTTCATGTCAAAGTTTCAAGTTGGTAGATTGTCACAAATTGGCCGTCATAGGTCAGTGGGTATATTGGCTTTGGGGCTTCTCAAGGAAAGCTCCGTGCCATCATGTTCGAATATAAGAAACAAGATTGGTGGACTGTACAGACAGGATTTGCTGTGTTTGGCAAATTCAGAACACCGTGTTCCACACCAAGGAGCCCAAACCTATTCATATTAGGAGTGCCATGGCCGAAGATGCAGTTTCTGATGGACTTCGGTTTCTTGTCCTTCCATCAAAATATTCTTCAACTGTCTCAGGGCCGCCTCACAAACAGTGCTGATATATGCTGGATATAGTGGAGAGGAGTCTTTGCTTTGAGGAATTAGTTGTTGGTCCCAACCAACTTTGTTTTATGATTCTGTGCTAATTAATGTTCATTCTGTATTCTTGGATACTCTTGCTGTGTGACTTTGCTAACTCATTTTTGAGGCCAACCAATGACTGTCATGCTCCAGCTTCTGTTCCTGCATGCTGCCAAGGAATAAATTGATGTTGTTTCATTTCTTGCATAATCTATTCTATTGCGCTCAACTTGGTTTAATTTTCCTGACATTAATGTAATGGTCAAGCAAGACCGAACTATGTATTACTATGTGTCTGTCACTCCCTCCAACTATATTCTTCAGGAACCACCACCACCATGTGGTCAGATACCATTCAATGTCTGTGTGCAAAGTGTTTCTCGATGTTATAGGAAGAGAAGAGAACCCTAATTTGTACATGATTCAAGAATTTTTGAAAAGACAAAATGAAGAAGAAGGTGTATTCGAAGTGGTGGAGACACCAATCCCATTGACCCCTACTATGCTATATTCTTGTAGAAAGGTTATGCAGGCTGAAATGGACAATTTAGTTTCATCCATGATAATTGTTGAGTTGATTTGCTGATTAATTTTCTTGCATATGGAATTGCTTTTGTTTTTAATTGGTGATTTTATATTTGATCAAGCACTGCAAATTTGTAACAGGGGAGGATTGAATTGGTGGCAAGTTATTTGGAATGGATTGTCCAGAAACCAAGGTAACAGACACACTTTATTTACTTTTTGCTACTTCTTTCATATTTCAACCACTAGAATCAAATCTCTGATTCAAAAGTAAAGAATTACATGTGAAGATTTTGAGTTGATTTTGTGCATCATTCACCATTGGTCTGCATGCTAAGCTTCTCAAAATAAAAAGGTCTCTCAAAAAATGGATTTAATTAATCTCTGTCTCACATATTTATGGTGTATGTAGCTTATAGATTATATTTAGCTAGGCGTCTTAGTCATGTAGTGTGAGAATTTCTTTTAATGTTGTTGAGAAACATTAAGGGGTGATTACTGTTGGCCCTTTATGGTTTGAAGAATTTTTGTGAACTTTTGGATACCCTGTGCTTTTCAAAGTTGAATCCGTTAGTGATTTTGAACGGAAAACGTCACTAAATCATGCATGTGCCTCGTGCACATGGTTAAATTTTTTTTCAAATGACAAGAATGCCCTTACCTTCTTCTTCTTCTTCTTCTTCTTCTTCAATTTGCCTCTCAATTCAAATGAATTCATGTTTACTCGATCTCTCATTCTCTCTCCACATATCTCCTAATAATCTCAAATTGTTTGTTGAATTTGCGATTCAGATGAGTTTATGATTACTCGATCTCTCATTTTCTCTGCATATAACTCCTGTTAGTCTCTAATTGTTTGCTAAATTCTTGTTAAATTTGTGTATTGATAAATATATGCATTTGTTACCCTCTCCTCATTTTGCAATCATAATGCTAGAGGAGATATAACGAGGAAATATATGCATCCGTTATCATTTTGCAATCATAATGATAAATCTGATGCCTTCTCTATCTTTAATTACTTTATTTTTTGGTTTTGGTTTTGGTTTGTGATATTTTTGTTACAATTTTTTATTTTGAATATGCATATAACTGATGCCATGTTGATTGTCTGCAATTTCCACTCTGTGGAATGCATCTGAGATTCTTGCATCAATTTTTATTTTTGTGATGAAGCATTTTTCAATAAGGGTTAAAATCGTCTTTTGCATATCAAACTAACGGATTCAATATTGGAAAGCACAGGGTACCCAAAAATTCACAAAATTCTTCAGCTGAAAAACATGTAAACCATAACGGGTCCAACAGTAATTGCCCCAAACATTAACTAACGAGAGCTAATACCTGGATTCATACCCAACGAACTTTGTTTCTATGAGTTTGATGGGAATCATTTCTTGCTGATGCCAAGGAGTAAATTGATGGGAATCATTTCTTGTTACATTGGTTGAATTTTTCTGACATTAATGTGCTGGCATGAGGATTGTTTCCAAGACATGAACATAGGATTTCACAGATTCAGATATAAATTTCTTGTTATATTTTAAGACATAATTCTATGCATTTTGGAAGCTTGAATTTGATATCCATGCAAATTTCTACTTGCAATTTCTAGAGACCTTGCTAGATAGGAGGTTCTATAGGATCCACACATAACTTGTATGGTTTCCAATGGAAGCATACATCAAGGTCTATAGAAGTTTTTGTGACCCTTTAGGAGTCTATTGTTGCCAATTTGTCTCTTATTACCTTCCTTTTCTCTTCCCCATGTGCCTTATATATTGGACCACAATGTGTCCATTTCACTATTTTTTTTTTCTTCCTCTCTTGTCATTGAAGACAGCTTGCTCTCAAATCTCTCAATATCTTGAGCAAATCAGCATCATTTTTGGCATATTCTTAACTACCTGAAGTGAACACATTCTATAGATATTGGGTAATTTTCAAGACCCCAAGAATGTTTGTATTGTGTTTAGTTAGGAGTCATGTTATATGATGTGGGATTGATGCATATATGTAAAATGTATTGCATGTTTTGAATGATGATTAGCAATTTAATGTTGATGTTGATTGTGGTTGTGGTTGTCTAGTTTTAGCTATGAACCCTACTTTTTGGAGTGAAGCATATGACGTTGGTTACCAAATTCAATTTGATCGGATTGTTCTTATAATAGTTTATTCTCTTTAAAAATATGCATTCATTACTTTTTTACGATATACTCCTATGATACTTTGTTAATTTAATTACTTTAATTGGTCTTGCCCTAATCAAGACGTTGATTGTGGAGCTCCGAGTCACACCAGACCATACGGTAGTGAAAGTATCGTGCATTGCTTCAACTACAATGTATTCACGCACTCCAAAAAAGATTGATACTTTCTCCACACAAGAAAACACTTGGTACAAAAAGTTGCTTCTTGTTTTTCCTAGCCCTCTTGGAAATTGGGGCTCACAAAACAGCTCATATGATTCACAGCAATCACAATTCTGTGGCTCTCTCTCCCTCCCTCCATATCCTCATCCTCCATGCCATGCATATCTCCAATTCTCAACTTGCATTGTGGTCCATTTTGTCCCTCAAAAAACCCCTCTATATGAACCAAACCCTCCAACTCAAACCCACACATCAACAGTAGTAGCAAGTAACAATGATGACCCAAATCCTCCCCATTACCTTTTTTTGCTCTCTCCTTCTCTTCTCTATCATATCTAATGCTTCCGTGCAGGACTTCTGCGTAGCAGACTACAAGGCCCCAGAAGGCCCTGCAGGCTACTCCTGCAAGAAAGAAGCCAACGTCACTGTCAATGACTTTGTCTTCTCAGGCCTAGGAGTAACCGGAAACACCACAAACATCATCAGTGCGGCCGTGACTCCAGCATTTGCAGCGCAGTTTGCTGGAGTCAACGGCCTAGGGCTCTCCTTGGCGCGTCTGGACCTAGCGCCAAAAGGTGTGATTCCAATGCACACGCACCCTGGCGCCTCTGAGGCCCTCTTTGTGGTGAAAGGGAAGATCCTAGCAGGGTTCATTTCCTCGGCGAATTCAGTGTATCTCTTCACCCTGAAGAGGGGAGATGTTATGCTCTTTCCACAAGGGTTGTTGCATTTTCAAATCAATGCTGGTGGCATACCAGCAATTGCTTTGGTCAGTTTTAGTAGCTCAAGCCCTGGCTTGCAAATCTTGGACTTTGCTTTGTTTGCCAATAACTTGCCCTCTGAGTTGGTGGAGAAGACCACTTTCCTTGATGATGCAACTGTGAAGGCTCTCAAGGGTGTTCTTGGTGGCACTGGCTAGAGAGAGCATTTGGGTTCTTTGGTTTTCATTGTAATTGTGTGTTGTTTTTAGGGTTGGGTCACTAGTGTTTTGGTGATTCTTGTTGTGTAGAGTAATGTTGATTTCGATAATTAGTTATGCGTGATTTATCAATAATGTTCATAAATTTGTTATATGAAATTCATTGAGTTTGTTGCATTAAGAGAACGTGAGAGTATAACAAGAAAAAACTAACTTCAACTAACGTGTAGAGTTGACCATTTTGATTTTGGGTCGAGTTTTTGAAAGGCATGGCCCGAACTTAGGAATAACATAACCCTCATTTTTGTATGGGGAGAGTAGGTTTTAATATAGAAAAAATAAAATGAATCTCAATCACAAACTCAAAACCCACCTAGTATTTTTGAGGTGATTTTAGGCCGCACAAACAATTTTCGGGCCAAGCAAACCCACACATTTTATCTTAAGACACGGAGATTGACAAACCAACCTAAAAAGTTCGATCTGAAATCCAATTTGTCAGCTCCACAAAACTTCATTTAAGGATTTTGAGAACAAGTTACACAAATATGCCACGAGTACATTACAAGACTAACAACAAAAGCTTATACAGTTGTTCGATAAGTTAGCGGTTAAAATTCAACATTAACTATGGAAGTTCAAACTCTAAAGCAATTCCGTCCTCGAGAAAGAGCATAGAAACCTGCAGTAATATTTACAATTTCTAACTAACAAGAGTCAGGTCACCGATTCATGAATGTGTATATAATTAGCTATAACATGCGTCGAATACGAATTTTTTACATGGCATATTCACATGTTTAGTTTCCTGGTTAGATTCTCTAGTCTGAGTATTTATCTACGAATCCATGATGACTCGCGTTAACAAAAAACAAGTAGACGAAATGATTTTTGAGCAACTTACTTCGCAAAAGATCGGAGATCCTCTAGTTTTCCACTTACGAACCATATATTCGCAACGAATTTCGAATTGGCTGTCGACAGACGGGGCAACTTGGAGTTACCTCGCGTTCGACCAACAAGGCGCAGCGGTGGCAGCAAACCATGTGCCCGCACGGGAAAAATGCCGATGTTTTTCTCCTTGTAAGGCAGATCACGCACAACTCTCCATCGGGTACATCTCCTGTTTCATCATCTGGAACGGTTTGTGAGTCGGTATCATCACTGGCAGCTTGGTTCACTCGTCGGTCCTGTCTTTGTTGCCTCCATTCCTTCCATTTGTTCCAGTTCCTGGTAAGAATGGTAAATGTATAAGGAGATAAATCGATGGTTGGTGTGCACGTTTTGCAACAATGAATGTAAAAAGTAATGTACCTCACAACAGCATAGCTGAGAACGCCAACTGACAGCACACCAAGAGAAATACCAAAAACGAATAGCGTTTTAGTCTTGAAGTCAAGGTCTACTATCATCTCATCCTTGGTCAGGTCGGACCTGAAAAAGATCACCACAATGACTTGCATCTCACTAAAAGCAGTCCCGCAAAACAACATTAACAATGAAATAATTTCCCAAAAAGCTACATGAATCCATTAACAAAACTCTTAGGGATCTCCTGGTCATATTCTTTTCCTCCACTCTATCCTATATATATATGCATCAATCGTCCGGGCAGATGGGTGCATACAAGGACTCACGAACCAGATACCTCATTTGCATCCTACCTAATGCTATCTCCTTAGTCCCACAAAAAGACAAGTGTATGTACATATGTTTGTATGTATGTCTCTGTGTGTGTGTGTGCATCAATCTTGCAGACAGATGGGTGCATAAAGAGGCAGATACACTATAGAGAAATGAATAATCTAAACGAGTATGAATCTAAAGGCTAGTAAGTTTGATGATAGAACTACCACACTGATGGTATACATCCAAGATGTGATTGACAACTATATTCGATGATCCTAAAATGGTCAACTAAGTAAGAAACCAAGAACGTTCATTGTCACAGCTGGTAAATTATTTCATCATAAACTCAAGTTAGCCATGACGTGATATAACTTAATACATCTTTCCAGCACATAAACTTACAGAAAATACGGAAGATCCTTGCATGACTTGATCTGAGGAATTTCATTTTTGAAATGGCAGATGCCAACCACACTGATGTCTTTTCCTATCGGAAGAATTTTCTCTTCATCGAGCAGACCAACCTTCCAAAACAATGCAAATTACAATGTGTTAAAAAGGAAGAGCATAAATGCAAACGCAAGCTAGATAGTTCTTTAATGTAATGCAAGAATGCATGTCCAGAATTTACTCACAGGGTATTCATGACCAAAAACTGTCTGAAGGAAGGTATACGGAGAAGCATTGACAGGTTGCAATTTGTGGTAAGAAGTGATGAGAGGTAGGGGATGTTTTGAGCCATCCATGTCCACAATAAGGCGCTCATTCCCATCAACAAGAATGAAAGGAACCTGTTACATTAAGTAATAAAAAAATAAGAAGAAAAAAAAAACATCATATTGTAACAACCTCACATGAAGCCCACAAGGAAAGCACTCAATACTATCCAAAAGAAGAAAAGGAAAAAATCATTCGCCAAGGCTTGAGAGAAACAAAGAACCTGCAAAGAAATAACTCATCCTCTACATTTCATTCCAAATCAATACTCTATTTTGTAATCAATGATATGAATATCATGAAAGAGCAAGAATACAAAAGGAAAAAAAAAAAACCATAAACTAGTTCATCCTCTTTACACTTCTATAAGATGAAAACTGTCACACCATGATACAGATTAGATAAAGATACTCTTCTACAATATTCACAGTTCCATCAATGATATGAATATGGTGAAAGAACAAGATGAGAAAAAGGAAAAAGAAGAAAGAACTTCATAAACTAGTTCATCCTCTACACTTCTATAAGATTAAAATGTACAATTATGATACAGTGTTGACAAGATGCTCTTCTGCAATATTTGGAAGAAAATCACAAACCATCGAACACTAAAAGGGCAGCCCAATGCACAAGGCTCCCACCATTGTGCGGTCTGGGGAGATAGACACCCACTTTGAAAATAAAGTAAATAAACAATTTTACCACAAGAGAACGATACAAAACACTTGAGACTCCATAAAGTCTTCTTACTAGAACCATTTGTATCTAATTCTTAAAGCACATGTCCAGTCATAATGATAATGCTTGCGCTAAGGATATGTAGGGCAAATAGGAACCAGCCAAAATACATCTCAGATAATTAAGGCAATGTAGGGTAAGAGTAGTTTTCATATAACCATTCATCAATTTAACAACTGAATCATCCTTGAGATCACTACCATAGTGTCGAGCATATTTGGACCCTCTTTGAAATGCATAAGATAATCCTCAATCAACAATTCATTACATTGAGTTCAATTTATGAAAACCAAGCATTGCTTTGCACATGTCTATATATATGTTACAAGTGCCGCACCAGAATCTCCACATAGAGCAATTTATACAGATAAACATAACACATCCATGAACATAAACAAGATAAATTGCTGATTTACCTTTCTTAGTGAGGATGATTCCTCTTTTCTGCGAGTTATAAAGAGAGCACGTAAATCAGAGGTCCATCCCAGAAGGCCTTTCCATTCATTGTATATGCACTTCACAACACAAACAAAAACATATGTTAATAGCTTTCTACAAGCTGACTAATGATCATGTACATGCAAGCCTCAGCCAATGACTCTAGCACGTGAAGAAACAATTATGCAAGTATGAAACAGTGGAGCACCCCCTCATGAATTTTCTTTCATATTCTCATCCTATTTTCTCAGCAACTAGACAATTATAAGATCAAAGCCATTGAATATCAGTAGCTCGCGATAGTCAGAAACCACAATTTTACGAAGAAAAATGCTAAATTCCAGATGAAATACTACATAACACATTATCAGTTGGACAAAAGGGTAATGCTCAAGGTGTTTTTCACATCCAAAGCATAATTCCTCAATTTCTCTAACTTTTCTCAGTAGCCAAACACTGTAGCATAGCAATTACAAACCGAAAACTTTCTCAGCAACCAA
This sequence comes from Pelargonium cotyledonis, assembly GCA_036897625.1. Lineage (NCBI taxonomy): Eukaryota > Viridiplantae > Streptophyta > Magnoliopsida > Geraniales > Geraniaceae > Pelargonium > Pelargonium cotyledonis. The sequence goes on along the minus strand of JAYMTA010002051.1, from coordinate 5,734 downwards.
ACAGATCATAGTAAACAAACTCCAAAACAGCAGCGAAGTCAATAATCCATAAATGCATACCGTTAGGGTTCTCTGCACGATTACAGCTTTTTCGCCAGACTCCTGAGAGATCAACACGCTCTCGCCACTTCCTCGGGAAGATTTTGCCTCAACTGTGCCGCGAACGATGACGAGCTTCGCATCGGACGGCTGAGATTGATCGGAGGGGAGGATAAGGTATCGGAGATCGGCGACGCGAACGGACGGCGCTTTGTTCAGGCGGTGGAGAGCGGAGGAGTTGGAAGTGAATTTGATGAGCGAGCAAACGGCGCCGTACGCTAGGGCTACTCCGAGGATTGCGCCGTCGAAGGAGAGAGCGAGGTTGGATATGAAATTAACTAAGGCTCGCTCGCTGGACATTGTGGTGCGGTGGTTTTGGAAGTCCGGTGGTGGTCCCGGTCGCTTTGGCGGTGGCGGATGCCGGAGATAGACGGTGCGTTCGATGTGTGGTAATGAAATGAGAGCGAACAGAGAAGAAAGAGACGATATGTGGCAGTTTCGTAATTTGGTGCTGAAGCGAGGGTAGTTTCGCACTCTGAATAATATTACTGAAACCGTCATCTTAAGTGGCGTTTTCAAGAAGCTGATATTTGAAATTCCGAAAATCCCCAAATCACTCCGTGCCCTAGCTTCAAATCTCCACACCACAGCACCAGATCACCGGTCTCCGGCGCCGATCACCGCTCTGGAAGATTCTCCGGCTCACTGTAAGTTCTTCTCCTCCGTATCTGTTCATCTCCTGCGATTTCACTTTCTCATTTTGCACCAAATTTTCACGTAATTACAGTACAATTGTTGATTCTGGTGAGCTATGGCGGAGGGAGATGAGGAATTGCCGAGAGATGCGAAGATTGTGAAGTCGCTGCTAAAATCAATGGGCGTCGAGGACTATGAACCTCGCGTCGTTCATCAGTTCTTGGAGCTGTGGTATCGATACGTTGTTGATGTGTTGAGTGATGCTCAGGTCTACTCGGAGCATGCCGGTAAAGCTTCGATCGACTGCGACGATGTCAAGCTTGCAATTCAGTCGAAAGTGAATTTCAGCTTCTCACAGCCACCACCTCGAGAGGTAATGTGAATAAAAAAAGTTGAGCTTGAAATGCCATAGTTTTGGTTTTTGATTGTTGATGCTTAATGTTTCAGTATGTAGATTTGATCACTCAACATGAACACACAAAAATGAACCTGCTTGAGATTTTGGTGGTTCTTGGGCTGGTTGGCATTGATTGAATTTGGGAGATTATACACACACTCATGTATATATGTATGTAGTACATAGAAAATAATCATAGTCAAAGAATTACGGGTTGAGTGTGAGCCAAACCAATGAGAGGTCGAGACTCCTTGCTCTCTCTCTGTACATATGGCTTAGATTCTTTATTTTTGTTTCTATATGTGTATTGAGATTTTATGTTTTGACGTAATACGGCTAGCTGTAAGGTAGTTATACGACCAGCTATGCTATATGTCACTGAATGTTGGGCTCTGAAGAGGTTGTGAAGCTATAAGATGGGGTGGATAAAAATGCTTAGGTGGATTTGCAGAAATTCTAGGGAGGATAGGTTTGGAACGAGACTATTTGTGGAAAGTTGGGGTCGCTTCAGTGAAGTACAATATGTGCAGAGATATGGAGTGTAGGGAGACTAGTGACCCATGGTCTAAGTTTACATGGAAGAAGTTGTGAGGAATTGTTAGGGTGGTCGGCATTGATTAAATTTGGAAGATGACGCACTCAAACAAACATATATGTATAATGGAAGTTTGTGTTTTGACGCAATACGGTCGGCTATGTTATATGACATTGAATGTTGGGCTTGGAGGAGGTTGCAAAGCGATGAGATGGGGTAGGTGAAAATGCTTAGGTTGATTTACGGTAATACTAGTAAGGATAAGATTTGGAACGAGATTATACGGGAAAGAGTTGGGGTAGTGTCAGTTCGGTACAATGTGTCTGTAGATATGGAGCGTAGAGAGATAAGTGGCCCATGAGAATACGTGAGAGAACTGAGATAAGAGAAACTAAAAGAGGTAGAGGTAGGTCTGGGTTAACACAGAAAGATGTGATAGCCTTTGATTTAACAAAGGAGATGGTGTTAGATAGCATAGTGAGCAGGAGGAGTATCAATTGCTTCGAACAATGATAGTTAATATTTGTTTATCGGTTTCATAGAAAAACGACCTATACTTGGATCCATCATTTCCCCTTTTGCTGGTCTCTTACATCAGTTTGATTTATAGGATCAATATAATTCTTGTAGCAATAGCTGGTGCTCTCAACTATATGATCATTATTTTATCTATTCAACTATGTGTAATCTTTTATCTTCATTTCTTTGTTTGCCTTATTTCAGCAATTATGAACTACTACCACGTTGCAAAATGACATGACAATTTTTTATAAAAAGTTAGCTATGCATAAAATTAATTACGAACAATATTCCTATGATAAATTAGTTAGAATCCCTTGAATTTGGTATAACAAGAGGGGCAGAAGGGGGAAATTTCAATCTGAACTAACTTATATTTAATCTCTACAAAAATGGGAAGTGGACACTCATTTTGGGACTGTGGGAGCAAATGAATATATGATAGACTTGACTTTAGATAGGATGAATTGGAAGAGGAGAATACAAGCGGAGGATCCCAACGAGTTTTTCTTAGGGATTTATGTAGTTGACTCCGGCATTGTTCAGGAAATAACTCGGTGGTTGTTGTTAAGAAAATAACTAATACGAACTCAATCAAATTATATGTTTGCTTTAACTAATACTCTTTCACACACACACATGTAGTGTTATATTGAATTGAAGAGTTGCATCATATAACCTAACCTCGATATATTTCAGGTTCTTCTAGAACTGGCCAGAAACAGGAACAAGATACCATTGCCCAAGTCAATAGCCGGGCCTGGCATTCCACTCCCACATGAACAGGACACGCTAATCAGCCCGAACTACCAACTTGTGATCCCAAAGAAGCGACCCGCCCAGGCTACCGAAGAAACAGAAGATGACGAAGAAGCTGTCGATCCCAATCCACCCCAAGAACAAAGGACCGAAGCACCTCAGCTTACCCCTCAAAGGGTATCGTTTCCACTCGCCAAACGCCCAAAATAAACTTCCTGTCTCACTACTCTATATTTTTTTATGTAGCGTTTGGATTTTAAAACTTGTAATGAGAATGAGAATCAAGATTTCGGAGCCATTCTTATGGCCAAAAAAATCACAATCAAAACTTGAACTTTGAGAATCTCGTTCTGATTTCAATAGCAAAATTCTAACCCAAACGCTACATAGTGTCTAACCGAGACTTGGCTATTTTGGCTTATTTATATGTAGCATAGTTTTAGAGTAAAGGTTGATTTGGTGTGTTTATGTATCAATATTCGAATTTGTAATGGAATTTTGGCCTTTGTTGGGGCATTCAGTACACAGTTTATTATTTAAATTGAAATAAAATAGTTGTTCGTGATTTTCACCAGAAGAAAGATCAAGATGTATAAATACAGGGATTTATAGGTAGCGTTTGTTTGAGAAATTTTAATTGAATTCTAAATAATTGGAGGCATGTTGGGTATTATAAATTTGTAATTTAGTTTTTTCATAAGGGCATATTTGGGATTACAAAAATATTTTCTTTTCTCAAATGAGTTAAATAGTTTCAAATTTGAAGGAATTGAAATACCACATCTACCATGATATTTTCCTTAGAATTTAGATTTATTTAACTCTTAGAAAAGAAGGTTTAACTATTTTAATTAAGTTAAAAACTACTTTAAACGAACGTCACCTATGTAAAGCTTGCAATTTAGGTTCTAATCAGCAATTTCCCGGGTTTAGGTTGAAAATGCATAACCTTAACCTAACCCGTAAAGGTTTGGGTTGTGGTTGGGTCTAGAGATAGCAGTAATAGATAAAATAAAATAAAATAAGTCATTCGCATTTGATTTGAACTCCTTTCATAATGGATTTTGGATTTTGTTCATATTTACGCGGATTTGCATGACTCGGTTTGTTTTTTTTCTTTTCATAATAAATTTGATTTTTTCTTTTCAATTAACAACGAGACATCATATTCGAAGTAACAATATTTTTCACTACTCAAAGGGAGTGTTACCCTAAATCCCACCCGATATTGCCAATAAGGAGGTTCAAACTTGAGTCCTCAGATGGAATCCAAGGTAGTGTGTTAAAAATGAGTAAATTTGATTCAAAAATTGATCGGCTTAACGGTATTGTATTTTGGGGTATTAATGATAGAATGTATAGTTGGAGTATTACAGGTGATTTAAAAAATATTAAGAGAACCAACCATAATACAAGTGCATTGTTGGGAGATTAATTATAACTTTAATTTTTTAACACGTAATACATAAGTTTAATAAATAATCGTATGTCACTAATCTCATGAATATATATTTAATAATATTATTAACCTATAAAGCATTAAAAGATAGTAATTTAGTCACACAAAATGCCAAATTAAAGCCACTAAAAGAGAATATAAACTTCCGAAGACAAACATATTTTATGGTAAATTATAGGGACAAGAACAATCGTCATAACAAACGTCACGTATTGATTTATTTAATAATGTTTTTATATATTAAAAAAAAAGAACAAAAATATTATTCATTGTGTTTTAATCCTTTAATTATTCATTATATTTCAAAATGGTATGTAGCTTGACTTTTATTTTTATTTCGTCCATAAATTATCTATATTGTTCCAAAACTTGATCCGTCGTTTTAGAGCTTGCAATTTGGATCCTAATTTTTGGATCGGACCGGTCAGATAAGTATATTCATTCATCGTAAACTAAAATTCAATCTGAACATATTAGTAACTTTTTTTATTGGTTTTGGAATGGATTTTATGCTGAATTTTTTTTTCCATTAATATTTAGATTATAAGGAGGAAAACAATTTCTAAATGCATTGAATTTGCTTCATCAATACTATAGTGCAAAAAAATAAAAATCACATGGACTTTTTGTATTAAAAACTCAACTCCTAAACAAAACCCCATACCCCAAAAGATGCTTTTGTCCCACAAGTCAAAACCCATCTCTAACACATTATTTAGCCAATCTCTCTCTCTCTCTCTCTCTCTCTCTCTCTCTCAAATGGCTCAAGATCAAGAAACCACCCACCTAAACCCCAGCCACCCCCAACTCCCCCCCCTCCGGCGGCCGATGCGTCGCCGGGGAATCATCCTCCGGCGACGGAAACAGCTCCCATCGGTCCGATTGGGGGACAAGAAACCAATAAAAGGGCTAGTGTTGGTGAGGCTATTGAGGAAGGTGAGGCTAAAGTGGCTCAAAATGAAATATCTATGCATGATCAAGAAGTTGAAGCAATATTACAAGGATTTGGTGAAGGACTTGCTTGAAGGTGGTGCAAGTATTGAGAGTTTTCAACAAAGGCTCCTTATGGAGACCTCTTTTGCTGTTCCTGTCATGGGTGGGTCCTTCTCTACTTATCCATCCATGCCCGGGTCGGATCGTCCTCGATCTTTGATTTACTAGAGAGGTCTTTGCACGACAAGAAACAACGTTATAGGCGTCAAACAAAATCGTCCATATGAGATAAGTCTATGGCAGAGGTAAATACTTGTGACAATAATTGTATGTTGTTTGAATACTCATTGGTTGAAAAAATAGTGTTGTACTCTTGGAATATATATATATATATATA
>JAYMTA010002050.1:0-17715 GCA_036897625.1 Pelargonium cotyledonis | reverse complement strand
CCCGTCAATTATATTCCAAACGTTTCCAAAATGGATAAGGCATTTGACTTCTAATCAAGGGATTGTGGGTTCGAGTCCCACCGGCTATGCATTTTTACCAATAGTTTTTTAAACTACAATTCCAAAAGAAAAATGGTCGAGGCCCGTCAGTTATATTCCAAACATTTCCAAAAACCGAAACTACAATTCCAAAAGGAAAATGGTCGAGCCCCGTCAATTATATTCCAAACGTTTCCAAAAGCCGAAACTACAATTCTAAAAGGAAAATGGTCGAGCCTTGTCAGTTATAGTCCAAACGTTTTCAAAAACCGAAACTACAATTCTAAAAAAAAAATGGTCGTGCTCCGTCAGTTATAGTCCAAACGTTTCCAAAAACCAACTACAATTCCAAAAGGAAAATGGTCGAGCCCCGTCAGTTGTAGTTTAAACGTTTAATCGAGCCCTTTTGACGGAATCCGGTAATTCTTGATGGAATGTCTTGATAGGGCTCAAAATACCGGCTCTTTCGTCTCGAATTTCGGAAACGTTTGCACTATAATAGTTTTTTCGCCTATCTTTTAGACCCAGTTTGGACCTTTTTCTATTCTAAAATAAGGTGTCTCTTTCTAAAAGCCCCTTCAATGAAAGAATCAGATGGTTGATACAAAACTATTATGGGCTAATATTTAAAAGCTCAATAACTAAATTGGATCGAAACACAAAAGTTTATAAATCATTTCGGGTGAAAAAAAAACCTATTATGGGCTAATATTTAAAAACTCAATAACCAAATTGAATCAAAATACAAAAGTTTATAAATCATTTCGGGTGAAAAAAAATTAAGGGACCAAATTATGTCAGAACACGAAAGTTCAGAAATTATTTTCGGTTTATAAAATAAGGACCAAATTTGATCGAAACTCAAAATTTCAGAAACCAAATTGGGTCTTTTACCGATGATAAACAAACAAATTGCTAATGCTTGAGCAACCATTGCATGCTCTTCAAACAATCCTGTAACCTATGTTTGTAACTACTTGTGATATTCCATTCATTCAGCAAACAGAGTATACAATAACCATTCACAAAAAGGATGTATTATAAATACAGTATTCTAAAACTAGACTTCATGATCTATTTCCCCAACAAAAAACAAAAATTCAAAAGACATTGAACTTCTTTTTTCCTTTTTTGAAGTACATTCAGCTTAGACTATATCACTTGTCCAAATAATCAAGCTTCTCAAGGAAATGTTCCAATCCTTCAGGGGTGAACCAATCTTGTTTAATCTGCAGTCTCGAAACAAGAACTCGTGTCACCAAAATGTACGAATAACCTTGGTTAGAATGAGACAATTTGGAAGATGGAAGAAAGAACTTACAAAAGAAGGACAACCCTCAATGCTTATATTGTCGGGAGCGTTCTCTACAAACATATTCATGTAGTAGAGAACAAAGTCGCCACATTCTTCACCGTCTCTCTGTTGTGGAACCTGAAATTATTCTTATTTTTAGTACTGATTGAAAGTTGCAAGGATGGATGTACGAAATAGGAAGCTATCTAGGACTCATATTGTGACCACCTTAGGCACCAATAATGGAATTTGAGAAATCATAGCTTTAGTCTCAGATCGGCCTTCCATTTTAAAAATATCCAACACAAAACTGAGAAGCAAAGAAAAAACAACAATACACATAATTAGGCAGTTAACAAATGATAGGGGGAAGGGTGAAAAATGTACTTACTTCCGTATATTTGGTTCAAGTCGTCTTGGGTTTGCCATTTCAAGTGAATCTAACAATAACATGCACGGAGGACTGGTTTTTGATAGCAAGTCCTCGCCAAAGTTACATAAAATCAAGAGACTCCAGTGATTCCTAAAAACATGACATCTTACACAATAAAATCACTAGCAGTGCAGGTAAAACAAAATGAACAGGAAAAAAATGTTTAGGTGTCAAGATAATGAAAAGACAAACCAGCAGACAATAGGAACAAGAACATATTTTTTTGTGAATATTTGTTTCTTCTTAATCCATGTTAACACTTTAGCTTTTAAGGATGCTTTCATGTATAAGGCAAACCACAAGCAGTCGAGGTAAGTAATCGAAAACGTCTTTTCTTGAGAGAAACTCTTCCATATGTTCCTATATACATAATATAGTAAGAAAACATGAGTTAAGAGAGACTATTTATTATTAGAAAAAAATGCTAATAGTGTGATTGACATACTCCAAATAGCACTGGAATTCGCCAGTGTTCAGCTTCTTCTTCTGTCTAGGAGTCAAAGACTTGCCCTTAACTCTCCTCCTTGATCGGTCACGGCGAGGGATGTTAGCTGAAAAGCATGGTAACTTTATGTTGGAAACAAGCAAGCGTGTTTCAATGTGCTGAAAACACGAACAGTGTTTTGAATTTTGATCTGGCATCAACACAAAATCTATCAAATTCAAAGCAAGAGCAAAAATTTCATCCTATTGGAATAAAGCGTAATCCTAGTGTATACATACATGCAACAAAATCTTATCGTTTTACTGGAAAAATATTGATCTTATGAACAAATTATTGCACAAGCGATGCAAATAAAATGGCACATCCGGCATGTCAGAGCACACAAACCACTCTTTGCCAATATATATGAGAAAAACATCAACATTTCAACATAAATATTTCATACGTAAACTATGAGCAAACATCTGACAACAGTTGTACCAGAAAACACCTGGAACGTACCTGGTTGTCCATTATGACTTAATGACTTCCCACTGTTTGGTAAACAACATTTGAAGGGCAAACATACCTCTCGCAAAATGAGGCAGATAAAGACATCTCAAGCCATATAATGTTGACTCAGTTTTACAAATTTCTGAAATATTACTACTAAAAATTTGCACATTTGTTCTAATTCTAATTGCAAGAACATCCTGAACCTTATTTAGACAAACTTGCTCAGCAAACTGATTAGCACTAATTAGGCCAATGTGCATGTGCTGCCTAGCTAAGCCAAAACCAGCCCCTTGGTCAAAACAAACTAAAGTTCACTTATTTAGTACCAAGAAACAAGAAAAATTACCTCAAAAAACCACTCAAAACAATAGATCAAATTAAAAATAACAGTTCACCAGACTAGGAAAGTACAAAATAAACTAGGATTTTCAACCCCAAAATCAATTTCAACTAGATCAAGAGCCCAGCATCACGACATTGTGCAGTTTTCAACCATTTAATTCATTGTTTTCCACAAAAGCCAATCCCAACGGACAAAGAAGGAGAAACGAGATGCAGAAATCGGAGAGGCCAAAAGTGATCTGTGCATGTATGTACCTGAGGACGAAAGGTCGATCACATCTTCGTTCGCGTCACGTCCTCTCTTCACCATTTTTCGCCGAATCGAGAAAGAGTGTGGAGTTGTAGCCGAGTTCTCTGTGACCTGGGATGAAAAAATAGAGCGCCAAGCGGTTTTAGCACTAAGAAAATGTGAACCGTGTTGTTTACCTATTTGCGAAGAGTCAAACTTCTCGGTTATGGACGGTTGGGATTAATGTTTTAAAAACCCCCCGAACGTCGAATTTGTTAGATACTATCAATGTATGGTGGGTCAAAACGGTTTAAGCATTTTAGATTCTTTTGGGTCTAGAGTTTAAGTATCTTTTCTGACGACATTAGATGAGTTATTTGAGTTTATAAAAGAAACTATCATTGTTGTGCAACTTAATTGATAAATAAAAAATTGAATGCTCTCGATACACATATTTATATTTTCAATATTATTTTTGTTAGTACGATCATCTGCATTGAATGTTCTCGATTCTTATTGCATTGGAACTACAAATAAGTACTCAAACATCATTTGAGATTTTTGATATGGATAAATCTTTAAGAATATTTTCATTGAAAGACTTAATGGTGGGACTCAAATTGAGTCCCTATTTGTAATATTTTATTTCTATCCTATGCCACATAAGCAAAGAACTCCATCAAAGTTGATTTCCTCATTCATGGAATCCATATTGAGTCACAAGTTATATATTATATTATGAATATTTTAGTTTTCACATGTCACATGATATCATACAATTGGCTAACAAATTAAAATATTAATGGCAATCATTAAGCTCCAAGACCCTCTTCATAGGAACCCATACCTTTTAAGGGTCTCCATACAACCATGGTCTCAATATTTTTAATCAATTTTGTGATCCTAATGCATTTTGGGCCACCATTGTGGATGCTCTAAGTATAAACCCAAACCTAAACAAATTTTTACACTGATGGAACTCAATTTGAATTCCAAATTATAATAACATATTTATGATATTAGCATCCAATGGGGATGCTAAAAGGGTCTCTTAAGAGACTTAGACCTCTCGATGGAGGTGTTAAACATTGAAGTATTGAATGCTAAAAATGAGATACTAAGTTTAACATAGTTGTGCTAAGCATCAAAGAGAAAAATGCTAAGTAGATGCTAAACACTTATATGCTGATGTGACACACCCTCTCTTCTCTTTAGCACCTAATATGGGTGCCGAGCATTGAAGATGCTCTTAGAGATTAATCTATAATAAAAGGCCACAATGTTTTTTGATAACTCATTTGTGGTCTCAATATGTGAAAACTTCTAAAAACTCAGTCAGTCAAATAATCCCGCAAAATCATTGTATTTTATAAACACAACCCGACCCTTACTAGATCAACTCTGTAGGGTCGGGTTTGCCCGTTCAACTCCAAGTAGTGCAGGGTTAGCATTTATATATTAACTAGAACATCGGTGTCAAATTCGATTATATAGAAGTTGAAGGTCAAAATGAATAAAAATTTAGAAAGCAAAATGTATTTACCCATAAATTGAAGGCCCAAATGTAAACATCTATAATCTAACGGTGCACGCCCACGCCACGTTCGGATCCATCGTCTCATAGTGTGCACCCGAGGAGCACATGATTGCTTCCTCACCAGTGCAGAAGACACTGAGACTGGAATATTTTGTTTCTCCTTCCCCAAGCAAACGCACGGAAGACCTGAAACTCGAAACCTAACTCACTCACTCACTCTGCGCTGAGTTAGTGCCGAGTCGCCATGGAAGGTCAGGAGGGAGCTCAGCAGCCGCACCTTGTACTCGCCAACAAGATCTTCCTTTTGAACCACCCCGACGTGCAGGACATCGAGAAGGTCCGCCTCAAGGAGGAGGTTTTCGCCACCGTCAGAGCTGATGGTAACTTGCATGTTTATCAACAAGTGTCGGCTTGGTTGCTTCCGATAATGTGTTTCGTTTATGGTTAATGTTGGATGCAATTCGGTTGTGCAGATATGGCTCCGCTCTATGAAGCCCTAGCGGCAAGCTCGGTGCTGGATATGGATCGGAATGTATATGACTCCATGCGTGCCAAGATCGACGAAGAGCTTAAAAAGCTGGATGAGAAGTAAGTATCCGGTTTTTCTTTGATTTAGCTTGACGTAAATTACTGTTGAGCAGTAGGAAAGGGAGTAAGATAAGAGCTTGATTTAGTCCCAAAATTGGGGGAGGCTTGATTCTGAATGAGTTTTAACTTTATATTACATGTCTTTACGTGTTATGTGGATAATTAGAGCAACCTATGTCACCTGGTTTGAAATTTTAATTTTATGGGGCTTGAGAAATGAATTTAGTTAACTACTGAATTTCACTTGTAAATATGGGCACCTCTGTTCGTAGAGGATTATATGCCTATTAGATATAATCGGTGCATGAGCAATCTGAGGTCTATTATAGTGTCGTTTCTAATAATGGTGGTAGCGGACAATGAAATGAATTGCCTTGTTCAGAATAAGTGTAGTCACACTTTCGGGTAAATATAGTGGCGGAACCGGTAGATTAATGATAATAGTCAAAACTTGTACTTGACGGACATGTAGTACATTGCTCAACAGACTGGAGCGAACTGCGAAGTAAATATGATTTTGTGATATATTAAGTGCAAACACATTACAGGATGTAGAAGTAATGGTCTTGTGTAGAGCTAAATTAGTTTGTGGTAGATTGTGTGACTGAGAATAGAAAGACCAGGAGCAAATAAATTGGGATTGGATTATCTTAAATGAATGGAAATCTGTTCATTATATATGCTGGTTATGTAATGCCATCTGTCAGAATATTTGGTTTCACAAGGATTGAAGAGAATTTAGTTAACTACTGAATTTAAATTGTAAACATTTTTATTTATGTATAAAAATTGATATATTTCTTTTCATATGTGCTTAAGAAATGTATAATGGTTGATGTTGTGGTTGTGTCTTAGGTTTGTCATGATACCATGTCTTGGATACTAAATGGTTGATGACTGTACTTTGGATCTGTAATGATAATGTAACTGACATGTTGTCAAAACTCCCTTATGGGTTTAACTAGTATTTCTTGAGATATATGGTAGACAACAAAGAAGAGTAGTAGGCACTTCAATAAATTGCATTGTTCAGAATGTGGTTAGCCACATTTTTGCAAGAATTTAGGGTGGTGGAGTTGGTAGTTTGAGAAGAGTAGGAAATTGCACGTGTTGGATGTATTGTCAATTCATTGCATTATTTAAAGGGATGGAACATATGAGTGTTTTGCAATAATATAAACTGGTGGTGCAGGTAGGGGGTATGGTAGTTGGAACTTGCATATGACAAAATATATTATTGTTGGAGCAAATGAATTAGGATTCGATGAGCTTTTTATGAAATATTTATATTCTGGTTCAATTTCATTACGATATTAGTGTATAGAAGTAATTACCTTGTGTAGAACTGAATTAGGGATTGTTGTTGGCACTTGCATGCATTGCACTGCGCAAAATGGGGTTAATTACAGTTGCAAAAGTAGAGATTGGTGAAGCTAGTAGGTTAAGGAGTAGTGAGAACATGCATATGATGGATGGACTAGTGATTGAATTGCATAATTCCAAAGCCTGGATCAAATGAATTAAGATTGGGTGATCTTATATGAAGATACGAGTATTTAAGGGCAAACAAATTGCAGGAGTTAGAGAATGATCTGCTGTAGGATTGACCTCTTTTTTAAATAAGTGGAAAGAGATCATAAAAATCATTCTTTCAATGGATCTATATGGAGTATTTAAGGGCAAACAAATTTTAGGAGTTGATCTGCTGTAGGATTCAACTGCTTTTTAAATAAGAGGAAAGAGGTCATAGAAATCATATTATCAATGGATCTAGATGAATTACAAAACTTTTGGCTATCCAGTGTGGCTGAATTTTGCTTGCAGTTCTGTTATTGGTTACTCTCTTATGTCTCCAATCTCCATTAATAACTTATCAGTGGACCTTTTTGTTTGATCAAGCATGAACTGTACCTCTCTAGATCATGTGTATAGCATAGATATCTTTTGCATTTATCAATGGGGTTGTACTGCAGCCAGACTTGGTGTATACATTAGTATGAAGTGTTAACCCACCTTTTTTATTTTATTATTATTATTTTTATTATAATAATGGACATATAGTGCTTCCTTAAGTTTTTATATTCGCTTTCAGCATTTGAAGTGCTTGTATGGTACTTGGCAATTGGTTTCTTTATATTTAATTTGGTCTGTCTGTTTACCTTTGTTAAGGATTGCTGATTCCGAAGAAAACTTGGGTGAAAGTGAAGTACGAGAAGCTCATCTAGCTAAATCCTTGTTTTACATTAAGATTGGCGACAAGGTAGATAGTATACGAGTTTGTATAATCTTTACTGTTATTGGTGTATCCTTTTCATCAAATTTCCCTTTCTAACTTGTGAACCCAGGAGAAAGCACTCGAACAACTCAAAGTAACCGAAGGAAAAACAGTTGCTGTTGGGCAGAAGATGGATTTGGTGTTCTACACCCTGCAGCTTGGAATTTTTTACATGGATTTTGATCTTATTTCAAAGAGCATCGATAAAGCAAAGAGGTCATAACATGGATTTTTCCCCGTATAAATATCTTTCCTTAAGCATGGGAATTGAGTTTTGATTTATAATTTGTTTCAACTGTGATGCCAGCTTGTTTGAAGAAGGAGGTGATTGGGAAAGGAAGAATCGTTTGAAGGTGTATGAAGGCTTGTATTGCATGTCCACCCGGAATTTTAAAAAGGCTGCCGATTTGTTTCTTGATTCCATTTCAACATTTACAACATATGAACTCTTCCCATATGACAGCTTCATATTTTATACTGTCCTCACTAGCATTATAACCTTGGATAGAGTGTCCCTGAAGCAGAAGGTACTCTGCTGTTACCTTTATGGTTCTGACTTGACAACAAGCTATTATTTGTTTAATTGGATGATTGCAAGCTTTCTTGGGTATGACTAAGCTTAGTAAGTATGTTGCAGGTTGTTGATGCTCCAGAGATCTTGACAGTAATTGGAAAAATTCCTTATCTTTCAGAGTTTATGAACTCGTTGTATGATTGTCAATACAAATCATTTTTCTCTGCATTTGGTAAGTAAAATATTAGTAATTCTCATCTGACAGACATCAAAACTCAAATATGTTCCTAACACACACAAATACACTTTTCTAGTTTTCTTTAAAATGATCGTTATCTATTTGTTGAAATAGGTCACAGAAGTATGCTAATCACTCTTTTTTTATGTGCGCCTTAATTTTCTGCTACTGCTTAACTCTTCTATATTTACCCTGTTTTATTTTTTGCAAATAGGCATATATTACATTAGCGCATATTAGTTGCAGCACTAGTTGAACTGATCATTCAAACTGTGCCATGTTTTATCCAATTGGACATCATTTTCAGCTGGCCTGACGGAACAAATAAAATTGGACCGGTATTTGCATCCGCACTTCCGTTATTACATGAGAGAGATTAGGGGTGTTGTTTATTCTCAGTTTTTGGAATCTTATAAAAGTGTTACCATAGAAGCAATGGCAAGAGATTTTGGTGTGACAGTGGAGTTCATTGATGTGTAAGTAAATAATCATTTAAAACATCTTTGTTGGGAATGATTGTGTTGTTATGATATAGTTTATGACCTTGGCTACAATAATGGTATTTTTCAGGGAGCTGTCACGATTTATTGCAGCAGGAAAGCTTCATTGCAAAATTGACAAAGTAGCTGGTGTTCTGGAGACCAACCGTCCTGATGCAAAGAACGCTCTTTACCAAGCAACTATCAAACATGGGGACTTCTTATTAAACCGCATCCAGAAGCTGTCTCGGGTGATTGACTTGTGAAAAGAGAAACCTCAAATGTACTAATCGCGTGATTCCCAAAACCATATAGTTTTACGAGTTTTGTCTTTAATTGAGAAAGAGGACTGGCGTTGGACTGTTTGTTGTCATTTCCAAAGAGTTGTGACAAATAGGATGAATGGAGGGTTCCTTTTCTTTTGTGTTGAAGAAATCAAAATATATTTGGAGAAAATATGAATGGCATGATTTAATAATCAATAGCAGGAATTAGATGTTGCAATGTGCATGTACGCATTTCTTTAATTTCCAGATTTGTCTGTTGGATTATTTTCTTTTGAATTATTTTGCATTAATTAAATAATGCGTGTACGTATACTATCTTCAATTTCCAAATTTGTTAGTCGGATTCTTTTGTTGTAATTAATTAGCTATTGAAAGTTGTAATGTAGGGTATGGTTAGGCCGCTAGGGAGTTTGTTCTGTTCCAAACCCTATATTACAACTTTCAACAATTACTATTTAATTACAAGAAAACCACCAAAGGCCTTAAATTTAGAGTAGGTTTTGTAGTTTTGTTAACAATTATTTGTTGACCAACTCTAAATTCATTCTTCTGGGGAGAAAAATGAAACTCTTTCTTTTTGTGGAAAAATATTGTTTTTTAGTAGTTGAAAAGAAATGATTTTTCAAATACAGAAGAGGAAAGTAATGATGGAATATTTTTCCCGGGGAGAACCGGAATGAAGACAAATTCTGTTTTGTTTTGCCTTCTCTGTTCGAAACTTAAAATTGAGCCAACAAAAGAAAATGAAATAGATTAGTCTCTCTCTCTCTCTCTCTATATAATATTATATATACACACACACATATAAAGTATAATGGTCTCTTCCTCCCGTTGAATCCAAATTCTTCTTCTTCTTCTTCTTCTTCTTCTTCTTTTTTCTATTTGTGAGTGATCAGAAACTGGTATAGGCAGTTTGGTTTGATCTGAAGCTATAGCAGAAGCCATGGTGCCTCCTATTGCCATCGATTTCAAGGACTTTCAGGAGAAGCTCGCCTTTCAGCTCCGTCCTTGGGAACGCTCCTTTCAATTTTGGCTACGAGCTGCCAACATTTACACTGGCTATAAGGTGGGTAGCTCTCTCCCCCATGCCTCTTCTTCTTGCTTAACTGAGTTCCGGTGGGTTTGTTTTCTTTTCTTTTTTACATTGGATGTTTTTAATTAATAGGTGTTTCAGCTTCGAGTGAGCTTCGTCAAGGACAGACAGAGGCAGGAGGAAATGTGGGAGAAGCAGCATGAGCTTGCGGCTCACAAGATTTACGACTTGTGCTCTCAACTTGGTGGGTTCTTCCTTAAGGTACTTTTATTATTTTAATTACTTCAATCAAAAGCTTTAATATATGAGGTTGGGTTTTGCCCCCTTTCGCTTTATTTTTGTTTCACCTTCCTTTGTTCATCATTTAAACCATCTGCCTCCATAGGATATTTGAATTTGATTCTTGCATGAGTGATTTATTGGATGATTTATTATTTAGAAAAAAAAAATAATAATCTTAGCCATGGTTTATTGGTCAAGACGCTCGGCCAATAAATCATGGCCAATGAGGTGATGTCACCTAATCAATTAACACTCGTATGCCCGCCTGAATTCATTTCTTTTGTGTCTTGACAGAGAGTCTCAGCCAATAAACTATAGCTGAGATTCCGGGCACTCTTTTATAAATGCATATGTTTTTTAATACCTTGGAGAGTTGTTTTTTTCTTCTTCTTTTTTTGTTGCCAAATCCGGATTCACTGATGGATTTTTTTTAATGTTATCTGTTTGCTGGATGCTAACTTTTCTAGATGATGGGGTGCGAATTAGGTTGCTCAAATTATTGGGAAACCTGACTTGGCTCCAGCTGCATGGGTGAAGAGGCTTGTTACCTTGTGTGATCAAGCTCCTACAACTCCCTTTGATGCCGTTGAACTTGTGCTGCGCAAAGAGTTGGGTCAAAATGTTGAAGATGTGTTTGAAAGATTTGATCCAATTCCTCTTGGCTCTGCCTCAATTGCACAGGTACCTCTATTCATGTGATATGCCTGCCTGGCCCAGAGGATGTATTGTCAAAGGGAATTATAAATTTTTTAAACATGATACCAGTGTAGTTGCTGGTTGCTGGATGTGGGAATGCACATGTTACTTTTGTGATCCAGTACTTTTGTCATCATTTTAAATGAAAATGAAAGTGTAACCTTGATAGCAGCAGACCTAATTTGAACAAAATGACCCATTTGAAAGACGGGTTGGAAGGATTAGCTCTGATAACCTGGCTCATTCAGTTTAGTTTTAATGTCCAAATATTTTGAACCATTCTATTTAATAAATAGAACTGTTACAATTCTATTGTTTTATTTATTTATGGGAGAGCCTGATTTGATATGATTTTTAAGGGTGATCTCAATCTTCTTAGAAGCCAGTTGATTTGGTGTGAAATAAACTTCACTCTTGTATCTCATATTAAACTTCATACCGAGTACCTAATTACCTTACATCATTTGGACTCTGTCATGCTGAATGTGATCTCATGTTTAGGCTTGATATTTTTTTCTTCTCAATTTAGGTTCATCGAGCAAGATTGAGGGGTGACAACTATGATGTCGTTGTTAAGGTTAGGGAGCTTCGATTTGATTTTTGCAGTCTCGCTTATCCTGCAGAACTATAATGGTTTACTATATATATAGGTGCAACATCCTGGAGTTCAAGATTTGATGATGACAGATATTCGAAATTTGCAAGCTCTTGCTTTATACATTCAGAAGACAGATATCAAGTTCGATCTGTTTTCTATTGCAAAGGAAATGGAGAAACAGGTGCACATTATTTTCTGTTGGTATCTTATCTAGATGACAAGTGCCATTTTTCTCCCTTTTTTTCTTTCTATATTGGTAGAATTTTCCATCAATATGAGGACAATTTTACCTAGCAAATAATTCTTTATACTTGTAGATTGTCAAATTTTATGGGGAGTATCAAACAATAAAGTAAGGATATTTCCAGCCATCTGATTTTCTGGATCCATCAATTGGTCAGTATTTTAGAAGATTGGAACAATATCTAAAAATCATCATCATTATTAGCCAGATTAAAGCATTTCCTGAGTGGTCTAATTTATCAGCAGACGTGTTGCTTGTAAATTATCAATCAGTTCATTGTCATGTTCGTGAGTTATATGGGAGTACGTTTCTTGCTTTAGAGCAGAATTTTTTTTACCGTTATTGCATTTCCTTTTTCCTTTTTGAGTTGTTGAGATCTCAACTGGAGAATATGGACTAATCCTTATCTCTCTCTCTCTCTCTCTCTCTCTCTCTATCTATCTATCTATATATCTATCTATATATATAGAGAGAGAGATCGAGATTGATGAATCTAAGCCAATTAGTTTTTGGCTTAGACTAAGCCATTAATAAGGGGTTGACACCTCATTAAAATAACTTGGATCCGGGCGGGTCGCTCCGCTCCCACCAATTCACTTGGGTGCGTACAAGTGACTTTAATGAGATGGCAATGCCTCATTGGCTTGGCTTAGGCTAAGCCAAAAAGATAATAGGCTTAGATACATTATTCTCTTTCTCTCTCTCTCTCTCTCTCTCTCTATATATATATATGTATGTATTTATTTATTTATAATTTATATTCTAACCTCATTCTTTCTTCTTGATCTCATAACATCTTATCATGGTATGTTAGTAGATATATGGGTTGGAACTTGGAACTAGGAACTAATATTTTTCATCTTACATAGCTGTAGAATTTCTTTCTGTAGGTCAGAACCAGATTACAAATTCTGAATTCATAATATTGATATCATTTTTCTTTCATTTGTGCATCTGAAGATTGGATATGAATTTGACTTTAAGAGGGAGGCTGGTGCTATGGACAGAATTCGTCAATTTCTGTATCAAAATAACAAAAAGTCTCCTGTTACAGTGCCAAGAGTGATGCGCGATATTGTTACTAGGTAGTATATATTGCAAGATTTATTTTAATCAGCAAATGTGAAATATAGTAATAATTTAATTGTTATCTTTATAACTTGAGTTTGCTTATAACAAGCAACAAAGACAGATTTAAATCACTCCTGATTCAAAACTAGTTATTATTACCCATAAATAGGCTTAATCTTAACCACTAAATAACCTTTTAGAGGATGATATTTTCCCAGAATCTAGCATTTGAGTTTTGTATAGAGAAATTTTGTATATTTTTTCTCTACCCAACTGGGTACTAGGAACTACTCGATTCATGAACCATTACTCTATTATACATTTTATATCCTGTAGCTATTGGTATTGACTTGTTACTCGGCAGTCGGCAGTTAGCATGCATGATGAGCATGAGGACATTGTTCAGTTTATAGGTGGGCCTGGTGAAATTCTAACTCCATGAAGAGTTATTGAAGCGTGTAGCAATAAGTGTTGCCTGGGTGTAAGTGGATACCTCCTATAAAAGTACTAGAGCTTAGTTGAATGAAATTGAACAATTAGCCACAGGTCATTCAAATGTATCCAGTCTCATGTTCTGCCCAGCTTTGGTGAAGGCTGTTGAGCTGTAGGTTTTCTGACAGATGCCAGATATCTGTTTTTTTCGCCTTGTAATACTAATCCTTCACTGCTTCAATGCTGCGGTAAGATTATTTGAATCAGCCTTTCAATAATGGAATGTTTCTCCGTTTCTAGGAGGGTGCTAGTGATGGAGTACATTGATGGAATCCCAATCCTGAACCTTGGTGATGAAATAGCAAAGAGAGGCATAAACCCAGATGGCATGGTTGTATCAGCAGCTAAGCAGTAAGTCCTGCATCTTCTTAGAGACTATGAATTATGTAGTTCCTTTGCCAATGTTCCTTCCTACTGACTTTATTACTGTTCCAATAATTTAACCATTTCAACTGTTATTTTGATCTCTTATTCAAAGTCCTAAATTCACTTTCGTTATTCTGGTAAAGTCTCATTGCTTTGACAGTGGACCTTGTAAACCTATTTATTTGTTCATTCGCTTGTTAACTTTGTACCCTTTCTCCTTATATTCTCAATTCTAGTTTCTCTTTTTCACTCCCAGATCTACTCTTGTAAATGATCAGTCTTGTAATATTTGACTTTTAGCTTCTTGAAGAGTTATTCACTTATTCCTTTTCATGATTTTACTGGCGTCTTAGTTCAGTATAGAGGAGTTAACATTATTTGAAAAGCATGTATGGAAGTAGTATTTATTTAAATAAAATTACACTTTCCTTAAAATATTGTCAATGCAGGAACATCCTGAACAGTCTGACACTAGCATATGGACAAATGATTCTAAAGAGTGGGTTCTTCCATGCAGATCCTCATCCAGGAAATATATTGATCTGCAAAGATTCAGAGGCAAGTAGGAGACCAGCATCTGTTTCATTAAAACCTTTCTTTTGTTAAATGGAAGCGCACTCATGTTTATTTAACTTTGGTTTCAAAATATTATTACTGCATCAGAATGTTTATGTTTATTTAATTAAGTATGAAGAGGGTTTGAAATTAAGACCTCTCTGCATTTTTGCAGAGGGTGATACACTGCTGAGACAAATGCTCGTTGCTGAATAAAATATGGTTTCTTACACATCAAAATGCAAAATAAGACCTTAATTTTACTTCTGTTCCCCAAGTCAGGTTGCATTGCTAGATTATGGGCAAGTAAAGGATCTCCCAGAGAAGCTGAGGCTTGGTTATGCTGGTCTGGTTCTTGCTATTGCAGATAGTGATCCTGTTAGGGCATCGGAAAGCTACAGGTACTAATATTTGCCCATAATTTAGTTCTTTATTCTGCCTGGAGTAATACATAATTGGATTGCTGAGATAGGATGAAAAATAGAATCTGGAAGTGGTAGTTACAAACAAAAGCAACAGTACTCTGAAGATATGAATAGGATACCGAAAATTGGAACCTGATTTGATTACTTTATCATTGTAACAATCTTGTACTCCAGATTATCACAATCCATCCATTGATGTACTGTATATATATATATGGAGGCTCATTGGAAAACTGAGCTACGAAACATGGAATAACTTTTCCCTTCTCCCATAAACCCTGCCAATAGGATCCAACCTCATGACCTAAACTTAAGATTGTGATGCCTCAACCATTGTGGTGTCCCTTGGGGGCTGAAGTGATGTACTTGCTTCATGTAATTTGAGATATGGAGATGTTGAGAAGAATGATTATTACCTTGGGTTTAATATTGACGTTCTAGTATTTGGTTTCTGATTTACATCCAATTGTTGTATTCCTTTTTTAGGGAGCTTGGAATAGAAACCTTGAGCATGCGTGAGGGTGAACAAAAGGAAATGCTTAAATTGGCACAGGAGATGTTTGATACAAAACTACCCCCTGGAGTAGCAATGCTGCAACCTTTCTCAGATGATTCCCCAATTAAAAAAACTGCTGTTCAGGTAAATTGTTATTTACCATGGCTTGTAATTTCTATTTGATGTTCCTTGTAGTTCACACAACTATCAGCTGGTAAAGATCTTCAGTTGCTTATTTGTTCTTTCTTTTATTTTGTTCTGATACTAATGGATTCTTTGGGATCCAATGTGAAAGCGCTCCATCAAGTATTTCATACCCTTAAATCTAGTATCCTCGTTTCTGCCGCATTTAAAGTTCAGTCTCCATCAAAGCCGTGGATCAATTATATAGTCCATCGGGGGAGAGGGGGACAGGCTGGGTGGGTGTTTCCCATGTAACCTTGGATTAGAGCTTGGGCGTTAATTGCCTCCTGAGGTAAACTCTGGCTGATTGTGGTTGATATATACTTGAGTGCCTATACATTAATAAGATTGAATATATTCATTAAGAAGATAATCGAGAAAGTTGTTCTCTTCACCTCCTTTTGAACAAATATTTTATAGATTGCACCATGAATTTCTTCGAGATTCACCAAGCTTCTGATAATGAAGGGTGTATAATTGTTACGCTGAAGAAGATAAAAGACAAGAAAAAGAAATGGTGATGTCGGTTTCAATTCCCACACAGTTTCTAAATTTCTTGATGTTCCGGTTATATCAGTAAATTTAAAGCCACAAAGGAAGAAGAGGAGAGTGTTTCGTTTCCTTAAACCATACCTACTTTTTAGCATTGATTAATTTGGTTTGGTTAAGTTCATCTTAACACTGCTAATAAATGGTGAAGATGGTATATCATAATTATTAGTTACACAGTAAGCTTTAAGCTACTTTGTGCTGCTGTTAGCCTTTTGGTATTTACACTGAAGATTCCTTAAACACATTGTATGGCTATTGTAGGCTTTTCCAGAGGAACTGTTTTCGGTTCTTCGCACAGTGCACCTGTTGAGAGGACTTAGTGTTGGTCTTGGAATAAACTATTCTTGCGCAGAACACTGGCGACCTATTGCAGAAGAAGTTTTGTATCGTACTGGTAGATTAATAGGTGATCCTCTTGAATTCCTAACCTGACAATCTTCCTTAGTATGCAAATATTCTCGGATATATTAATGAATGAACATTACGATTTCAAGATAAACCATTACAGTTTTTTGGCTACGGCTGTGCTGTGTGACTCCTGGTAAAATAAAATAGGCACAATTTCAATGGGACATCACTTTAGAATCTGCCATTGAATCATTTCTGGTTTTGTGCTTAACTTTCTCAATCGGTGCCATTTCAGATGCGGAACTCAAAACCAAAGTCCGCCGGCGCACATTTTTCAGGAGATTTCTTTGGAAGTGATTCTTTGGGTAAAAAGAGAGTTATTTCATGTAGTTTAGTTTGTGGTGTACCAATTCATTCAAAATAATATTGTTTCTTGCATCTCTTAGCTACTGTTTTTGGAAGATAATCAAAGGGATTATCAAGTAAAATGGGTTTATAGGATGAATAAAATATTTATTGAAAAAGCTTATTGGTATTGCATCCACAAATGTATTGGAATGATGATTTAGAGGTTTTTTTCCTAGTCTTGAGAGTAAGAATATGTTTGGTAGCATTACAATCTTGAGATGAAATGTTTTCTCACTATTAAATTCAAAGTGATTTATTGTAAATATTTTCCATCGATGCATACAAAATAATTTATAAAGGTATAAACTCCAGAGGTTTCTGAACTATTCACTTTATTCCGCCACGGTCTCTGAACTTTGTTTTGTTCTTTTGCGGTTTGCTTTCTTACATTTTGTTCTGCAAAAGTTTCTGTCGTTAATTTAAGTAATAAAATTTATTAACTATGCTGACGTGACACATTTTTATAATTAAAAATAATAATTTTAATATAAAAATGCTGTCCTCAATTTTTTATATTATTTATTTATTTATTATTGTTTAAAATTTTTGAAGATTTAGTCCTACAAACTTTATACCGGTGCCGGAATCTTCGAAGTTCTTGAATTTTTTAGAAATTATACAATTTTTTGTGTTACAATATAACTTTTGTTTTGTGATAATGGCCGCAACAAAAACCCATTCAATTCAATCAGAATTTAATCTAATCCAAAACAGAAATTTGCTGATTTTCACTTTGCAACTCATCAAAGATCTAGCATCCCAGAACTACTA
>JAYMTA010002049.1:0-17729 GCA_036897625.1 Pelargonium cotyledonis | reverse complement strand
TCCGTAGAACAAGTAATTTTCATTTAGATAATAGATATTAGATAAAGAACCTTTTAGAAAAAGCATACTGTACGATACAGTTATGATTTTTTTAACCGTAGCATATGACCATCCATTCACAATGGTCATATACGAGGTAATCATGGTTGTTTGCATTGTTTGTATCATATGATACGTATCACGATACGATATGGTTCAACATATACAATATGTTCATGCCAACAGTTTTGCATACAGCCATTATCAATAATTTATGCAGCCATGCAGGTAATAGAGACAGCAAGCTCTACATAGAGATAGAGGTTTTAGGGATTTCACAATCACCCTTTTTAAATCATGGCAATTTTGCCACATAACCTGACCTGTACTGGCTGCAAACTTTCATTATTAGTAGATAACTGGTGAGTTTTGTGAGACCCACCCAGCACTATGCAATTGGGTTTGGGGGTATTGCAAAACAAGTTCAGAAGGTTGTGTGGATCAGGTTATGAAAGCTAAGACTTAATGAGTGGGAGATTGTGAAACCCTACTAAACAGTTTGAATGTCGCATTGGCAAGTGCAGAGTAGATCTCAGCTCTAAAACTGACTCAAGTGAACTTAAACAACCAATTATCTTTAATCTTAGGTTTCAACAAAGGATTCTGGCATTTTCTCTAACATTTGCTTTCATGATATTGACTATTTTGCTTGCTAAATGTTATTTCTATATTTTTTGTGGTTTTATGTTGCAAGATACTTTTACTCTAAAAATATTGTAAGCTATTGTATTGGATTTATATTGATACTTGTCAAATATTTTGTCAGGAGCAATATTGTAAGCGATAACAAACATATCTTACTTGGGCTTTCTGATGGATCGTTATTTAGCATCTCCTGGAAGGGAGAGGTAATGCAATTCCAGATGTTGAGTTCTATCCTAATTGTTTACATTCACCCAATTCCAGCATATATACTAATAGTATCAATGTTGTAACTTGTTCTGGCCCAACATGTTAGAAACTTTTTTTTTTATATGTTATCCATTTGACTGTTTTTCATATTTTCTGTACAGTTTTTTGGGCCTTTTGAACTTGACCCCTGTGACAGCAATGGCGTTACTGACTTGGTACATGCCCTTGATAATGGTCTTTCTTCTGGAGGGATTCCAGGATTTCCCAAGAAGACTGCAATTATCCAGCTGGAACTATGCTTGCCATTGAAGTTGCTATTTATCTTATATTCTGATGGACAAATATTGTCATGTTCTGTGAGTAAAAAAGGACTAAGACAAGCTGAATCTATTAAAATTGAACAAAAATTAGGCTCTGGTGATGCTGTTTGCACCTCAGTAGCTTCAGAGCAGCAAATTCTTGCTGTTGGTACCAGAAGAGGGGTTGTTGAGCTATATGACCTGGCAGAATCTGCATCACTGATTCGTACCGTGTCTTTGTATGATTGGGGGTAAGCGCTGTATGATATCATAAGCTGTGACATTACAAATATAAATTAATGATTTTTTTTCATTATTTGCCCTGTTTTACTTTTTAGACTGAAATTTGCTTGTATAATATATGTTAAAGTATCCCAAATTGGAAAATGTGTAATTTGAGACCACATAGTAGTTGGGCCCTCCATCTAATAGTTTAAGCTTTTGGCATTGAGTAAAGCTTTAACATTGTAGCAAAGATGGTTTGATAAGGGTCTGGTGACCCATTTGTATTTTATCCCTGTTAATTCTTGGTCCACGTGTACGTCTTGTACGTGATGGGGAGTGTTAAAGTATCCAAATTGAAAGAATGTGACGTTTGAGACACTTGATATACTAGCTTAACCTTTTTTTTGGGTTGGAGTATAGTTTAACAATATATAAATATTGAAATGACCTCTAGTTTTTTATATCATCGTGTGATAGTCGACAAACCATTCCTATCTAGCTACTTCCAAGTGGCAGTCAGTACAAAATGAATCATGCCTTAAGTTATCTAATTTCTAAGTGTCGGGACCTTTCCCTTTTTATCTGTGTCAAACCTCCGTCTTTCAGATGCAAAAAAGAGAGGAGAAAAGCTCTTTATAGGACTCAAATGCCTTTTTCTATTGCAATAGGTTTTGTTTCTCTGACTGTTTACTATCACACTAAAAGGCTTGCTTTTGTAATGATGCTTTAAGATTTTGTTTGCTGTTCGAGACATATTACTTTGGCTTGCATCTGATAGTTTGTGCAATTTTTATGAGTTATGAAATAAGAATAATTCAATTGTTTTGTAATTGTAGATCTCTGTGGTTACTACGTAATAGTTGGGACTTATTTGGGTTTTGGCTTCAGTTCATTGCATGAGAAATCTATGTCTTGGTTGCTTACAGATACTCAATGGATGACACTGGTGCTGTCAGCTGTATTGCATGGACTCCTGATAATTCTGCTTTTGCAGTAGGGTGGAAAGTAAGAGGTCTTACGGTTTGGTCTGTCTCTGGTTGCCGCTTGATGTCAACAATTCGTCAAATCAGCTTAAACTCTGTATCTTCTCCAACTGGTAAACAGGATTGTAAATATGAAGCTTTGCTGAGTGGCACGTCATTAATGCAGTGGGATGAACATGGATACAGAATTTATGCTGTTGAACAAGGATCTTCAGAGAGAATTCTTGCCTTTTCTTTCGGCAAATGTTGTCTCAGTCGAGGAGTTTCAGGCATGACTTATGCTCGCCAAGTGATTTATGGTGAAGATCGTTTGCTTGTTGTGCAATCTGAAGATGCTGATGAATTGAAAATGCAACACCTTAACCTTCCAGTTATGTCTTCAATTTACAATCTTGGTGATCACATGTCTTGTTTTGTTGTCTTCCCAAAAAAGTTTCATCCCTGATATAGCTTTGATTGAAATCAGGTATCTTATATTTCTCAAAATTGGCCAGTTCAACATGTGGCAGCAAGCAAGGATGGAATGTATTTAGCAGTTGCTGGTCTTCATGGGTTAATCTTATATGACATGCGGTTTAAAAAGTGGCGAGTGTTTGGTGATATTACTCAGGAACAAAAGATCCAGTGCAGAGGTTTGTTATGGCTGGGAAAGATCGTTGTCGTCTGCAATTATGTTGAATCTTCTAACACGTGAGCAATTGATTCATAGTTACCAAAATTTGCTTAGCTGATTAGTTGATATTTATTTATCTATTGATGTATACTTGTCAAGAAGCCAAGATAATGACCTTGGATTCTGTCACCGCGTACAAATGAAACACAATTTATCTTCATTTTTGTAATATAATAATATGGGTTCTGTTCAAGTTGCAGTTCAAGCAGTGTATTATTTTGATATTGGATAGACAATTATTTACGTATTATTATTATTATTTTTTGTAATGGTTTGGAAAATTGATGTGCAGGTATGAATTGCTCTTTTATCCAAGATATCACCTAGATCAGAGCTCATTACTATATCGAAAAACATTGCTAGCAAAACCTATGGTGATGGATGTCTATCAAGATTATATTCTAGTTACTTATCGCCCATTTGATGTCCATATATTCCATGTGAAGTTATCTGGTGAACTGACTCCTTCTAGTACTCCAGATGTACAGGTAATGAATATATTTTTTTTCTTCATGTTCTGTACAAATCTCAGTTTTGGATGATTTTATTTTTTCCCCTAGTTGTTAACTCTTGAAGTTTCAATATGCACAATGAACGAGTAATTCAAAGAAACTATATTTGTCGTGCATTTTTAAGTGATAAAATGACAAACAGCTTTCTACAGTACGAGAACTCTCAATCATGACGGCGAAGAGTCATCCTGCAGCAATGCGTTTTATTCCTGATCAGCTTTCAAGAGAGTGTGTCTCAAGCAATCATATCTCGTCTTCTTCAAATATGTTAGCCAGAGAGCCTGCAAGGTATGTTTCCCTTGAAATATTAGATAGAACCTTTATTGTCCCACCACATGCACCTGAATTGGCTGCATACATACAATGGCTAATTTGACAGATGCTTGATATTGAGGGCAAATGGGGACCTTTCACTACTTGATTTGGATGATGGCCATGAAAGGGAACTTACCGACTCTGTTGAGTTATTCTGGGTTACCTGTGGTCAGTCAGAGGAGAAAACAAATCTAATTGAGGAGGTTTCATGGTTGGATTATGGCCACCGAGGAATGCAGGTAATTAGCTGTAATGGTCTACATTATTATTTTCTGTCAATGAAGCACAAATACGAGTATGAGTACTCAGTAGTTGGTACAGTACATCAGTATGATTATTTTTCAAAAAGCCCTAGGTATGGGTATGGAGGATTACTTATAATTGAAATAATTAATTATTTTTCAAATATGTATGTTAAATATTTCAATTATATAATCATTATCAACAAATTAAAAACAAAACTATAGAATGTGCATATCCAATACCATAAATTTGATTCGTCAAAAAAAAAACCAAAAAAAACATAAACTTGAAATACAACATATGACAGGAGTTAGCTTATTTCTTTTTATTTAGAAGAAAAAAAATGGTGTGGGTTGCTGTGCAGTGTGCATTATCTAGTAAATTAATGATATGATAGTATTAAATATGAGTCTTTTCTTATTCAAAGATTGTAGAAAATTTGGATTTATTTATTTGGGAAACTCTTATTAAGACAATGCAAATTTTAATTATATATTTAGTTGAAGTACCCAAGAAGTACCCGCATAGTATTTGACTGTACCCAAAAATAAAACACTTCCACTTAATTTGGGTACTTACCTACGAAGTACCCGTACCTGGTACTGGTTGGCCCTCCTAGTAGTAGTCGTGCTTCATTTGTTTCCTTTCCCATTAAGATACACTTAATCATCTTATGTTAGTACGTTAGATATTTCAATGTTGGGAATAATTCAAACGCAATTCTCTATGCATTTTTTAAATACACACACACATATGTGCACAAAATTGTTCTGTGCTCTAGTTTTTTCAGCACCTGTTAGCAATATTCTTTATATTATTTTTTATGCTTCATGTATTTTTGTGCTGGATTCTCTGCTGTGTACTTTTCTTATATAGATTCTGGTTGGAAGTTTATTTTTACAGGTTTGGTATCCATCTCCAGGTGTGGACCCATTTGTGCAGGAGGATTTTTTGCAGGTATGTGTATATTAAACAATTAATACTTCTCTTTTGTCTATATATTTGTTTATCTGGGAAATGTAAGTGGCGTCATGTTTGTTTGCTTTATTTGATATACCTTCCAAGATGGAAGCTTTTCTCCTCAAAGAAAGATGGTAAATGGCTTATGTTCTTGCTTCGTCTAATGGTGACAAAGGGGTTTTACCTGTTTTGACCTTTGTTAACGAATATTTGAACTCTTTTGTAGCTGGATCTTTGGATAATGTTGTGTTTATCCCATTTGTATTTGGTTTTAGTTTTAAAGATTATGAACTTATAGTATATGGAAATATCTCTGCTGAACTTGTGAATTTATTGGATTAAATATCTGGTTGTTTTATCCTTGTTTCACGAGTTTGTAAAAGTGACTCAACATCACTTTATAGTTGGACCCGGAGCTTGAATTTGATCGTGAAGTATATCCTTTGGGGCTTCTTCCAAATGCTGGTGTTGTTGTTGGTGTTTCCCAGAGAATGTCATTTGCTGCATGTACAGAGTTCCCATGTTTTGAGCCGTCTCCTCAAGCTCAAACTATATTGCACTGCTTACTTCGACACCTTATTCAGGTACTATTTTATTCCTTTTCCTTCGATAAAACAGTTCGTGTTTCATCCTATGCTAAAAGCATTTATTATTTGCATCATTGGGGTCTTCATGGGTGTTTACTAATTACTGATGAGAGTTTCATAGTGCTATAACCTAATCTTTATAAGAAAATGTGACATTCCAACTTTTGTCATCCCTATCTGACATAGTTGATAATAAGAGACTCCAAGTGTATTGGTCATTTATACCTAAAAAGAAAAAAAAAAGGTATATATAGCGAATACAAGGAAATTGATATGAGTTCATCGGGAACAAACTAGCAGAACTAAGGATGAAAAATCAAATTAGCATAGCTATCATGTAGAAGTAAATGGAGAGGGCTAATGAGTGAGGGAGATGAGTGTGTCATATGGATCGACGAGAACTAAGCCAGTAAGCCACTGAGGGTTATGCTTCTAGGTGATCCTATTTAACTGGAACTGAAAGGTATTGGGTCCATCAAGTTTAAGTTTTAAAAGGCCACAAGGCATCGTTGGAAACATACTTTATCTTTAATGTTGGTTTCTTCTCAGCCGTTAACTATAAGCCTGTCTCCAACATGAATTCTCTGCATTATTTCTCTGAGGTTTCTTCTGAACTTCTCAGTACTTGTCATTCTATAGTTATGTCAAGCTTAGTGTTTTGAACTGATCTTGGTGGACATAAAGTGTGATTTAAAATTGAATGTTATATGACAAGGGCTAGGTAATCAGTTTAAGTATGTGTTCAAAACATACTTTACCTGTATTTTAAGAACTGAGGGTTTAGATTTGTCAAACCTTTTCAACATTAAGTGTATTAGATTTGTCTATGTAAAGCTTCACTGGTAGTGGCAGGGATTCAAACTTAAATAGCACATTCTTTCACAGTTTCACTTGGTGAAGGTAACGTTAAGGCTAGCAAACAATTTGAAATTAAAATACATACCCCTGCCAATTTACTAGAAAACTCCGGCCCAAGGACAAAAAATACTCCTTTCTGCTGGATTTCCAGATTCTGGTCATGAAGCTGATAGAATTAGGTTATCTTCCTTGACTGCATCACTAACTATGTATACTAGTGTTCGATGTCTTTGAGGTTTTTTTACCACGGTAATGAAGGAACTCATTTGACACTGACCTTGCCTTGTCGTAGCTGTTGGCCATACTTGTGTTATCCTAATATTGATTCTTATTCTGTGGTTGTGTTGTTTCTTGTTTTCTTACTGCCAGAGGGACAAAAGTGAAGAAGCTTTACGGTTGGCACAATTATCAGCACAAAAGCCTCATTTTTCTCACTGTCTGGAGTGGCTTCTTTTCACTGTTTTTGAAGCTGAAATTTCCAGGTTCGTATAATCAGAGAAATTAAATGACATTGTATGAATACCATGTTTGATGAATTTGATTGTTAGTTGTTCATGATTAACTCATTTTCCACCCAAAATGAGTGCCAACCTTATTTTTCTGATTAGTTAGTTATACATGAATAACTCACAATATCCCTAAATAAATTAGTTAGAACCCCTTGAATTTGTTATAATAAGATCACTTAAGGGTATATACGGGAAAACCTAATTCTAACTAATGTATTTGTGAGAATATTGATTCTCTATCAATTAGGGATTGATTAAATCTCATATATGATTTTTAGGGATGAATGATTCTCATTCATTGCATAGATTAACCTTGGAAGGCTGGTATCAAAGCTTTGTTGACTTAAAGGTCATGCTTGAGTCCTGCCATCATCCTAATTAAATAATAGTAAATTCCAATACAGGCAAGAAGAAGACTTGTGCATGGGACACATGCAAAGCAATAATGAGCATGCACGTGAGGGGGCGTGTTGGAGTATAAAAGTTAAATTAGGTCTTCAACTATCAAGCTAAGCTTTTAGTTGAGTTGTTGATTCCGTTTCAAGTCTCTTGAAACCTTGCAATAATTTTCTCTTCATTATTTCCAGTTATCTTTTCTTTTTCCAAAATTTATGAAAATTGTCGATTTTTTTCTCATAATCTTTCGTTTCTATTTTCTGCCACCTTACACATGGAATAGATCATACTTGCTTGTGAGAGGAGTATCTCATAAACAAAATCTACCTTTTTCTGTCTTTTAGCACCTTTCAAATTAGCAACAAATTTGATCTTTCAGAGCCTTTTTCTTTTTTTTTTTTTTTGGTACTCTAGCAACACTCGGTGTCTTTCCGAAAAATCTCCAACGACTTTCTAGTGACACCAACATGTTATCCTCTTTTTGTCAGCCCTATACGAGTCAATCTTCACTGCATGCTTTGCCACTAGTGACAGGCGGCCTCCTCGCCTATCTCTTTTTCAAGTGAGTGCTATCTTTCCTGCCAACATCATTGTGGTCAGACAATAAGGTGACTCATACCACCAAGTTTTGCAACCATCTATAAATGAGATCAACTTTAACAGCCGTGAAACGCTACAGAAAGTCTTGAAAAAGGAGAAAATTCTAACTTTCACATTGATTTGATTTACATGCTCTACCTTGAGTGAGAGTGTGGGAATGTTTGATTCTTTATAGATTAGGGATTGATTAAATCTTGAACCTAATTTTCAGGGATTGATTGTTTTTCTTTCCATGTATAAATAAGCCTTGTATAAACAGTTCGCTGGTTTATTGAATAAAATACACAATTCTTCTCTTCAAACATAAAAGTGTCCTTAATTTTTACAAAAATAAGAGAGTGGACACTCATTGCAATATGGCATTATTAGGGACTTGATTGATTTATTTCAAAATCCAAGTTGTCATACTATTTACCATGGCTTGAAAGCTTTAGTTGGATACAATATTAGTGGTATATCTTTTGTTTATGTCCGTTTTGGGTTGTTTTCCCCACTCTTGAATGTTAGACTTTTATAACATATGCTGTCTTTGGAATGTAACTTGTGTAAAATGTGTTTCAAGGACTGTCTTATTATATTGGTTAGGGAGGCTTTGGGGTATAGTAGTTGGCTTGGCAGTTTGTAATGTTTTTTGTTCTTTTGTTTGGGTAAGAATTTGTACTTGTGTAGCTATGTTTTCACTTCCTAACTATACTTACTGCTTGCAGCCAAAGTGTAAACAAGAATCAGTCCTCCATATCTAAAAGTGATACCAGCCCTTCTCTTTTGGAGAAGACCTGTGATTTGATCAGAAACTTTCCGGAGTACCTTGATGTTGTTGTAAGTGTTGCAAGAAAAACTGATGGTAGACATTGGGCAGATCTGTTTTCTGCCGCCGGAAGATCAACAGAGTATTATTTTTACTTTCCCCTTTTAATTTATGTAACCTTAAGTTTGAAGTTTGCTGCATATATATATATATATATTGTAGCATACTTCTTTATGATGGTCCACATAGATTTGGTTTGAAATTATTGTATATGGTATATGGATTATTGAAAGCAGAAGTGGTTGATAATTTAGGAAAGTTGTCATTTGGTCTTGGGCTGTAAATATTCCCACATTTTTGGTTGATGAAAGGCCTTAAATATTTATTATCCTAAATTTAGTTATCTCGTATTACCAATGGGGGGCTATCAAATAGAATTAAAAATACTTGGTTGAGTCATTTCACGTGTTAAAGGATGTAAGTTTTAAATAATCTTTATGAGTTCAATATACGTATTTGCGCGCACACGCGCGTACACACACACATATTTCATTGATGTGCTAATTGTAAAAGGAGCGACAGTTTCTTCAAAGCACTACTGTGGCAAAGCAGTATATGCTGTGTAACTTTCCACTGTCTCTGCTGCATGTGAATCTTGTTGAAGTTGGTTAAATATTGATTGACCAAATATTTTCAAAAGAGTTGTGTAGTTATAATATCTGTTGTCAGTAAGGTTGACGATGCTGTTTGTTTACTTTTTATTTATTTTCAGGTTGTTTGAGGACTGCTTCCAACGAAGGTGGTACCGTACTGCAGCCTGCTATATACTTGTGAGAACTATGATTATCTCAATAAAATATGATAAGCTCTTGTCTGTATAAGATATATTCAAGTTCCTCTCTGAAACTATGTCTTCAGATATCTGCTTTTGATTAAGCTGGAGTATAAAATCGTTCCAGTTCTAATGGTTCTTTTGCATGCTTTTCTTAATTTTTTTATCAGCCTCTTACTTTTCATCATATAAATATTATTTAATCATTATTTTGGTGTGTGTGTGTGTGTGTGTACATTTTCAGTGTATGGTTTAAACATTGCTCCCAATTGCCAATGGTTTAGCATTTCCAAATAATAATAATGCCTAGTTGCTAATCTAAGTGTTGGTTTGCTTTTGTTGGATAAGATATTCTGAAACCCATGTACTGTGCTCCAGTGAATGAAAACCTACTGGAGCGCCATGTTTCCATACTGAAAATACAGAGTATGGATACATTAAAATACGTATCTAGTTTGCGTATTCATGTTATAAAAAACTGGAAACATTTTTTAATATGCGTGTATGGGCCAGAATACGCTGAATATGTGCAAAAACGTATTTCAATGGTAATTTATTTATTATTTTTACATGAAGTCTTGGCCTTCCAAAACAAAGTTAACATTCAAACCTATCTGATACCTCTGATATAGATGTAGCAATCGTTTTGTGTTTTTTTTTTCTTAATCAAA
Organism: Pelargonium cotyledonis; assembly: GCA_036897625.1. NCBI lineage: Eukaryota > Viridiplantae > Streptophyta > Magnoliopsida > Geraniales > Geraniaceae > Pelargonium > Pelargonium cotyledonis. The sequence goes on along the minus strand of JAYMTA010002049.1, from coordinate 7,427 downwards.
TTTTGGTTTTTTTTTTATTTTTTTTTTATGTGAATTAGATTTTCAATTTACTATTGAAAGTTTATAAATTTATAATCTATACTGAAGAGTGGTAGATTACTATGGATGTTTGTGTTTGATTAGAATTCATCTTATTTGTTTTTTTAATTACTTAATTAGTGTTTTATAGTTTTATATTATTTATTTTTATCATGAATGCGTTTTATATAAAATATAATTTTTATTTTAAAATAAAATATTTTAGTGTATCGCATACTAATTTTTACAAAAGTTGGTATTTCGTATCCGTATTGTATCGTACTATGTATTCCGTATTCATATTAGGTAACATAGATGAAAACTACTTTCTTCTTGCTGTGCATGATGTATCTTCAAGCTTCAGTGGCTACTTATGCTTTTTAAAATGGCCTATTAATCATACTAAATACTAGTTTAATTAATTTGGCTCATTTTATATGTTACAGGTGATTGCCAAACTTGAAGGTCCTGCTGTTAGTCAGTACTGTGCTTTACGCTTATTACAGGTAGACATGACATAGCTGGTTATCAATGCGTTTTTTTTTTTCCTGACCTCTTTTTTTTAGGGTTTTTTCATTACGTGATGTATATTTAGCGAGGTTTCTTAACACCATGCAGGCAACACTTGATGAATCTTTGTACGAACTTGCTGGGGAGCTGGTATGGCTTCAGACATGATCACATATGTTTTTTTATAGAAGAACTATTGATACCTGAATCTTGTGCTGGGGTTACTAATTAATCTTTTTGACTACTTAGGTGAGGTTCTTGCTCAGATCCGGGAGGGAATATGAACAAGTACCTACAGATTCAGACAGGCTATCACCCAGAATTTTGGGCTACTTTCTCTTTCGTTCTAGCAGCAGGAGACAGTCTTTGGATAAAAGGTTGATGTGCTCTTCTGTGCCATTCTTTATGTTTCTTGATGCTTGATATGTTCCAGAATTATTAACTATCAGACATTTTTCCTTGGAGCAGCCCTTCGTTCAAAGATCAGAGTGCTCATGTTGCTTCTGTTAAAAGTATCTTGGAAAGCCATGCTAGCTACTTGATGTCAGGGAAGGAACTGTCCAAGCTTGTTTCCTTTGTAAAAGGCACTCAGTTTGATTTAGTGGTGAGAAAACATCACATTTTTCGTTCAGGGTGATTATCTTCTAGTAAAGTGGTTTTGCATTGATTGGTATGAATTAATTTCAGGAGTATCTTCAACGAGAAAGATATGGATGTGCACGGTTGGAGAATTTTGCTTCGGGGCTTGAACTAATCACACAAAAGGCATGAAGTCTTAAGATTTTAAAATTTTGAATATTATCTGTTCATTATGAGTTTAAGCCAATCGTATAAATGCTTTCGTCGCTTTTGCTTTGAAATAAGTAGTCTGTTCATTTGGCTGGGTTTGGGTGGAGAGGTTTAAAAGGGATCTGGACGTGATATGTTAAGCCAAAAACTATTGAATCAGCCTGGACAAAATACATAAATGTGTTATGGTAAAGATGATGATGATGATGATATGACTACCTTCTTGTGATCATTTCTAATTCAGTCAGTCTAACTTGATCATAATCAGTTGTGGATTATCCCAATTCTCATATTAACATTGTAAAATTACTTAAACTCAAAACCAAATCCTGTGTTGAATGTCAACATCAAAATGTAGCATTGATGTTTGTATTATCAAATCCCAATATGATGTTTTTGCTATTTCAGTTTTATCTCACTTTTTCCAATAAGTTTGGTTCTTGGCGGTTTTACACTTAAGTCTCATGGATATAAATCCACCTGCAGATATGACTTAATAGTTATTTTATGGCGAGCCTTGTATTAAGCAGTCATTTCATTGTTTTTTTACCTAAAAAGTTCCGAATAGTGACAAGTTTCTGTAGAAGGAAAATACCTGCCATGGTATAAATATTTAATACTTGAATATATCTGATATATATCTTAAAGGTAGCTAGTGCAATAATACATTCAATGGTATCCATTTTGTTTTTTCCTATAGTTTTTTGTTTGAGACACTTTTACTTATTCTGACTCTCTCTCTCTCTTTTACATTTTTCGCAGCTCCAAATGGGTACACTGCAGAGCCGGTTGGATGCAGAATTTCTCTTGGCTCATATGTGCTCTGTAAAATTCAAGGAGTGGATTGTTGTCCTGGCTACTCTGTTAAGGCGATCTGAGGTAACTGACTTTAATTTACACAATCTCTGGAGTCTGCAATAGATCATGAATGTTCTTATTAGTATAAATAGCGTCTTACCTTGAGTTCTGAACTTCCTCAAGTATGATTGCCGAACACTAATCTTCCTAGGACAGTAATGAGTTTCTTTCAGTGAACTTTGTTAATTCTGGAAAGGAATTTAGTCTAACTTCATGGACGAATTGTTCATCAGTATCCATGTTAGTCATAACAGAATGTCTGCTTGTAGTAAATTTTAGTAGCAATAAATTAACGATGAAGAGAGCTTTTCTGTAATAAAGATAAACATGAAATGATAGATATAAAGATAAACATGAAATGATAGATATAAAGATACCTTCCATTTTATACTTGATTGGGGGTGAAGTTGTTGAGTACGAAAGGAACTTTTCAAGTTCTCAGCAATTATGTTCATTCTCTAAAACAGGTAGATTAGTATTATTATGTTCGTTAATCTTCTTAGAAAATACTGATATGCTTTAGTAACCTATAGTTTGTAAAACTGAAACAGGTTCTATTTGATCTTTTCCGTCACGATATTCGGTTATGGACAGCATATAGCATGACCCTACAGGTTAGTCTAGTGATACTTTGTTGATGATGGTTTATGTTGTTCTAGTACATAGTAAATCTTACCATCCTTTCTCAATTTATCTTTAGTCACACCCAACATTCGCTGAATACCATGATCTGCTCGAAGACTTGGAAGAGAAACTTTCATCTTTTACTGGTTCAGACAACAAATGAAGACTATTTTTGGATCTCCAAGACTCCTCCAACCATAGTAAACAGTTAGACAGAGACAAAATATTGGTCCAAGTTGAAGCTATTCTTTGGCAGGACCTGTACCCTGGGCATTTGAATGTAAATGAGCAAGTCCTCAAAATCAAATGCAGAGTGAGAGCACCAGGCAAGTAGGAGACGTGTCAATTAGTTCTTGAGCACTGAGAGACCAATGCGAAACGTTTTGTTTAGGACAACCTTACTGATAAAAAGACATGTCTGGTCTCACACGATTCGCCAAGTTGCTATTTCTTGTAGATAAGGAGGTTACTTCTATGAAATCTGAATGCATAGTGGTCTACCAAAAAAAAAAAAAAAGATCATTTCTTGCACAATTTGTAAAATGAAACTTTTTGCTAGTATTCAGAGACAAATGAACTGGTTGCTGTCTGTATCCTTTTGAATTTTGTGAGTCAAAGCATAAACTGGGCTACTACTACTAGTACTTACTATCAATTGCAAGTATGTTATTGCTGAAGCAGGAATAAGCTTAGCCATGAATTGTCACCACTCCTTAATTTGAACTTGTGTAATAGTTTTTGTATTGCTTATTTCATATTTGAGGTACATTAGCTTTTTCTACTTGTTGCCTACCACTTAATACATTTGCAGAATGAGATTTGTTACAAGTAAATCACACTCATAATTCTGAGTACATGTAGCACAATTTGTACAAGGAAAATTTCACTCCAACTTATTTGCTTTACAGCTGCACACATATACACTACACTTCACTGATAACAAGGCACAAAAACAGCTTAGCTCCACTTTGATTTTATGCCCAGAAATCACCAAGTAAAGCTTACGGACTCAAAATGCAGATTATCAGCCAACCCTGACTTACAGATGTTTGCTACGTCATGTCGCAGCTTCTTTGGACCACTCACCAGAACCCCTACACTTTCTCCTTTGCACTCAAATAGCATTCCTGCAAATAAAAATAACATATATCAATGTGTAAATTAAGGAAGCAAAAGCACAAGATATTGAAACCTAGCTAGGAAAAACAAAGTAGAATTAAAGCTTACTCTTGAGGTCAGGTCTTGCACCGTAGTGCACGTTGGTTGCTTCCACAAGAGACTGTTGTGGGAGGCTCTCCAGTTCTCTCACAGCAACCTGACCTAACCATACTCCGGACGGCGATCCCGCCGGTGTTGCACCTTCCATGTTCTGCACCTGCCCCCCTTCTTTACTATTCTGTCTCTTGTTCCAAAACACAGCTCCACTCGCTGTTATTGCTATGGAGATGCACATAAACAGCACGCCCAGAACAGTTCTCGACCCCCACGGGAAGATCTTGTTCGTGTTGTGATCGACAGGATTGATGTAGTATCGTGTAACGATTCCAAACAAGATCAAGAACATCACGAAAGATGATGATATGATGGCGCCGAGCCACAACCAGCTGTTTGGTCCAAGAATGGCAGATGCTGGTGAGTCTGTGACATGAGGCCTGAACCACACTGTTCTCAGGGACTTGACATTATTATTATCCGATTCTGAGGTTGTTGGGTCTTTCTCTTTTGTCACATAAGCCTCAATGTGTAGGTCAAGGTCAGATGGTGCGCCAGAAATGGGGATGAGAAGGTCGAGCATGGTGAGCCCTGAGGAGTTCTTGAATGCACAGACTAGGACTACTTTTGGGATTTTGTGGGTTTTCATTGTTGAGCTGAGGAACATGAGCTCTCTGATTATGGAGATGAATGGAGTGATGCCACTGCCTCCACTGATCATCACAAGGGTGTCATGGGTTAGGAAGTTGGTGGAGACAGGACCATAAGGTCCTTCAATGGAGACCTCAAGCCTCTCAAGGGAAGAAGGTGAAGAGAGCATTTGGAAGAGCTTGGTGGACCATTTTCCTTCTCTCTTGATCACCACACTCAGCTTGTCTGTCTCCAAGTTGCTGTTTGATGTCACTGTGAATGGATGCCATTGGAGCTTGGAGATGCTTGGCACATTTATGAACATGGTGCTTGTTGGATTGTACCTCAAACCTATACAAAATAATTATGTCATAATATATATATACCTAGCTCACACAATGGCAGGAGTTAGGGGTGGCTCTAGCAGATTTACATAGTCACTTGTGGAGTCAGGTGACCCCATGTCATATTTTAATTTAATTACACTTGCATAAAAATATTTTGAATTTTATGACTTTACGTGGTGACATATGTTAGACCTCCTAAAACTCGATATATTATATACTAGTGAAGTTCATTAATTTCAATAAAAATGTTTTGGCCAGGGGGTGGTAGTGCCTTATTTTAACTTGAAGAGGAAACACTTTGTCCCTCTTGGAGCAAAACTTTGGCTCTGCCACTGATGACGTCGTGTCATTCAAATTATGAAACTCGAAAATTTTGTGATCGTTATAATTAATTACCCGGTGATTTGGAGAAGTTGAGCTCTAGGGTTTCGCATGGCAAAATCCGAGAAGAAAGTAAGCGAACGCGTTGTCGCGATTGAAGAAACCGGAGGTAACGATCGACGACGAAGAGGTAGAAACCGGGGAGCATGATGTAGGCATAAGAGATGCCAACATGGAAAGCGAAGAAGAACACGAACATAATGTACAGGTAGTGAGTGTAGAAGAAGAGCTCAAACATTCTCCGGCGAATGCGCGGAATAGTTGTGAACCACATCAATAGTCCGGCCACCAGAGCTATCTCTCCGGGCACATTCGCTACCCCCGTTTTTTCCCATTTTACCATCTGCAATACATACACATATTATACCAATTGTCAATGCAAATAATTAACAAATAAAGAGAATAAATAATATTACTGAATAATTTGTATATGAAAATGACCTCAGAAATTTGATAAGCAGAGGCCCAGAAAATGACGTAGCAAAGGCCGTGAGCAGTGAAGAGGGTCATGACAATGTGTCCCAGCCATATGTGGTACTTGATGCTCGCCTCCGAAGTCAACCCGAACACCGGCAACACGGACGAGCCACGAGCCACCGGAAAGAACAGAAACGCCAGCCCTAAGTTTCCGACGAGTCCCAGCCTTAGAGCTGCACTTTCCAGCTTACTCTGCCACCTACGTATATACAACACCATGCATGCATGAATGAATACATAGTTCATCATGTTCGAGCTTGACCGATTTTCAAGTGTCATATATGTTAGTATTTGTTGACATGTCATTATGTAACGTGTGTTATGTCATGTCACACAAAATATTGCGTTTCAAATATAAAAAAATGATATGATAACGTGACATGCATGCACACGTAGACTCTTCGTTTAACGTGATGTGATGATGTGTCAACAAATACTGATGCGACACTTGATTACGGTGGCTAAACCCAAAAAAACGTGTCAGTTGAGAGTACAAATATACAATACTTACAGTTGTTCCCCTTCTTTTGCGGCTGACATTGGAGTGATGGTAGCGAAGCTGTTGTGAATGTAATTCCAGAAGGACCAAACCAGTAGTGCAAGGAACATAGCGAAAAACGACAGCTCTATACCCGAAACGACACCTAACGGACCCTTCACAATCATCGGAGCTTTACATAAGCCCAACAATTCATGTTTCTTGGGATTGCCATTAATGTTGGTGTTCAGTTTGTTTCCAAGATGGAGATAGACGCAGCTCAATACAGCAACCAACAGGACTGGGAATGTGTAAAGCAGAAGAGTTCCAGCTGATGCATATATATGCAAATATTTATATTAGTATTAAACATTAATATATGTATTCATGGTTAGGTTACAAGCTATGTCGGAGCAAGAATTCGAAAGAAACGCAAACATAAATTTTTAGAAATATTGACAAGAATTGAAGGTCTCTGACTATTATTAGTTTAAAAAACTGAACAAAACTATATGAAAAAGATGATTTTTTTACTATAATTCACTGTGTATCTAATGAAAACTTAAAGAAGACAAGGCGGATAACTGTCTACTACAATCTGCCTCTAGCTCTATCTATTGTTACAAGGTAGATAGTAAGTACCTTGGGCTCCGAGGAAAGTTGAATTTTTGCCCTTAGCGCGGAAATGGGGCAGCCAAAGAAGCCTGTAGGTGTTGGTGGGTGTCATGATCCAAATCATAAGAGTCCCTAAAATGAGCACCATAATTAGTAGCCTTATGGTTGCCCTAACCACCTTGGTTCCTTGGGCATGAACTGTAGATGATGATGATGATAATGTTGTATCCATTTTGACAAGTTGAAAGCTAAATTGGAAATGAGAATTGGAGTGAGAGTGAGAGGACAGAGAAGGTATGATAGGTATTTATAGGAAGGAATGAGTTTATGATTTAATAATAAGGGTTAGGCAATGTGGTACGTAACACATATTGGAAGCATGCTTCATGTCCCACTATACACAGAATCTATCTACTTATCATTACATCAATTCTCCATTTCTACAATCTAATTATATATTTTTTTTATTTCCTTGCTATAAAATATAT
>JAYMTA010002048.1:0-17736 GCA_036897625.1 Pelargonium cotyledonis | reverse complement strand
TGACTATCAAACTAATTTGCATGCATTAGGGATTAAATTGCGCTTGATCCTAACTAGTTTTTGTTATATGTCATTGTTGAATGTCACGGTAATGATAATTGAAAAAATATATATGAATTATTAGTCAAATACTTAGCTTAAACTCCAATTATTATTTTTTTTTTTGTCTAATCTTTGATGGGGATAAAAGAATTTTAACGATCAAGTTTTACTAATATAATTTATTATGTAGTTGAAATATTACAAAGTGAAGTAGACATTTTAGGTTTTCTCCATGTGTTGACTATTACTACATAAATAATTTACATATATGAGTAACTTGAAAAAGTATTAAAACGTGGGAGAATCATAAATCAATGACTTAATTTGCACTCTATTTTGTCTCTATGTGATCGCCAAACACAAATCATAAAGTATTTAACACGAGAACAAAATTATGTGACATTTGTTTTTGGAATCATTTCAAAATAATAATTATTTTATTTACATTTATTTTGTATAAAAAGTAGACAAATAGTGTTAGATTTATCATTTCCAAACATGGTTGAAAATTTTATTAATAATAAAAAATAATTAATCTCAGCTAACCAAATGGAGAATGTTAACATGATCTATTCGGTTTTCTGAGGCTTACATGTTACTTCGATGGCTGGCCGGACGGCGTGTTGCTCCAAAATGCATCACCACGGGGAGGAGGTCAACGTCGTTGGCTAGAGAGTTATGCATAGTAGTCCGACGTTGTTGATCCTACATCATACTCGGGAACATCCACCAACACATCAATACCAACAAATTTTAAGAGGATATGATTGTCTAACCTTACGGCTCAACTAGCCGAAAGGACATTGTAACACACATAATTGCTCCATGAAAGTGATGAAACATTATACATATAATTTTACTACACACGGCCTTTGGCCATATATCAACTGCATCAAAACAAAAATTATAACTATATATTTACAACATATATATGTATGATTTTTATTTATTTATACGAGGTCATAAATAGACAAATAATTTGTGTAACGTTTCTATAGAGCAATTACACGTGTTACATATGCTCGTGACTAGTTAAGGAGGATGGCTAGATAATCATACACTCTTCAATTGGTTGGTGTTGATATGTTGAGGATTTTCCAGAAGATGTTTGATAAAAAAGAACAATGTAACAAAAAGAACTTCTAACATTTTAACAACAAAAAAAAAAACAATATTCCAAGATATATTAGCAACTTACTTAAATAGAGTTTACTTTAGTAGGTAGTGTTTTAATTTGAATTTGTAGACTAGTTGTTGTGTGGGTATTCTTTATTTTGTGCCATAAATATGGGTAAGAGGTTGGATTGATTTTATTTCATCAAAAGGATGTGACCTATTTTGGTGGATTGCCATTATTTTGTGCCCTAAAAATGGGTACAAAGTTGAATTTGAAACTCATCTTCTACTTATTCACTAACAACCCTTAAGTTTGATCATTTTGGTGAACTTATTATTTGGATGATGATTATATTATTAGTTACTCTTATTTTCTTCAATTTTAATATAAAAAAAATTCATTTATGGATTGTACTTGAATTTGGTGTTGGAGTTTTTGGACCAAGTTGTTCACCATCGGACCCCTTGTAAGCAAGCACAGACCAGCCATATGATTTTGGAAGGACGGTAAATTTATTATTGAAAACAATGATGGTCTTGTGTGATCCTTTTAGTCGTACATTAGATTTTGAAGATCTTTCGAGTATACTCAAATTAAAAAAAAAATGATCATATTTATTTTATGCAACGACTCATCTCCAAAGGGATGCATGACTTACCACAGTTGTTAGTGATGCATGTGATTAGAAAGAAAAGAGACAAAACTGTTCTAAACAGATACATACAGCTATTTTTCTTGTCCTGTGAAGCCAAATGTAACAATGGTATTTACAGAATCTAATGGGGGGTGATCTATTCACAAAACTTTTTATGCTCTTCACAGATTCTGAGAGAGAGCCCACCAATTTCACTAAGTTGCTTCTGGTGTATCAGTTTCGATCGTCTGATCCGAAACACTGTAAGCAAAGTTGCTTCAACTCCTTACTGGCATGTCTCAGCCATGACTATGGAGGTTCACAATCTCTTACCATTTCACAACATGCCTGCACAAAAATGGGTACAAATAATATCATGTTTTTGGCACAATGCAACATGAAGTTCGGAACTTGTCAATGCATTTTCGATATAACCAGTCGTGTCGTTTGTGTCATTGATGAACATGAAAAACGGGAGAAAAATTACCTGCAGGGTCCCGTCTTCTCACAGAGCTGTGCTGGATCAGATATGGCTAGTCAAGACGCGTATATATACAGCAAAAAGTTTATGAACATTACGTTATCATGACCTATCATATAGAGCACGGGAGTGAGCACTTGACTTCATGATTGTCTCATCGCTGTGCTTGATCCATTCAGAGAGCTTCCATGGCTTTTGCCACTTCCACTTGAACTGTAGCAGCCACTGATGATGACTTCTTTTCCACCTCCATAGCTTCCCAGGTTGCTGTGCCATGGATCCCAGTTTCTTCATTGATAGCTGTCCAACTGGAATCATCTACAAGCACAATGATCTCCACTTTGTTAATCATGATAGACTTGATGAACACAGCCCAAGAGACAAAACGAGGCCAGGGACTCACCTTTTGTGTTTGCCCTAGAAATGCTGCTGACTCTCTTACTGATCCATTGACGACCCCTGGTGTAAATTTGAGCTGCTTTGGGGCGGGAAGTGAAACTGGAGACAATGTGCCGTTTATATCATCCGAAAAATATTTGAGTGAAGTGCGCGAGTTGCCCTGTTGATTTACGAAACAAGGTGTTGAACTACAAACACAAGCTACGAGCAGATTATTCCATAGCAACAAAACAACAGAGAAGTGTTGTGTTGAACGAGTAATCTTACCGAGGCTGATGTAGACAATGCGATGGCAACAGCTTGTTCCTTCATTATTTGCTCCTTCACCAGTTCCTTTCTTTGCGCTTCACTTTGTTGTAGAAGAGTCACAAGTTCATTCAGTTTCTCTTTCAGGTCCTTAATTTCCCTTTCCTTTTCCCATAGATGGCACCTGTGGACACATAGGTTGTACTTTTAATACTGAACATGAAAATATGAAATCAAAAATCACAACCATTCTAAAGGGAACACTTCATTTATAAACTCAAGTTGGATAGTTTTGCCTTTGCGCTGGTTTTATTTTTTTTTGAAACAAATAGGGTGGCGGCAGAATTCAAACTAGTGAACTCGAGGTCTTGTGGGCTCTAACATCATTTAAAGAGGACCAGTTCAACTAAAAAATCTTTTCTCCCCCAGACGCCGCAGACAATTGAGAATTTTAAATGAACTAAATAAAAAAAAGAAAAAAGAGAAGAATCCCTCAAACCAAATTCACCATAGTTGAAAGCGGAAAGTAGACTCATTTTGCAACAGATAGTATTAGAGCTGAATAAGCACCTTGCTTCTGCAGCAGCACTAAACATAACCTGAATCAAGTTCTTAGATTCCGCCATCGTGCGTAGCTGGTTCCAACGTCCACGGCCAACTAAAGCACGCTCTCTATCTTCAGCCTCTGAGAGATGGGAAGCCATTGACGTAAGCGAACTTGTAGACATAGTGAGCATGTTCTCAAGAGATGCGATTCTTGCCATTCTTGCATTTGGTGTCATTGATGCCACTCTAAACAATTGAGAAACATGGAATATGTAAACAAAACAAGAATTTACACATTACACGTGTTATATATATTATACTATTAATTTGAACAGTGAACTAATAGCTAATATTGGAGTTACATACCTAGAAAACCCTTTCTTTCTTCTTGGGGGACTTTTTCCATTCAAAGAAAACTGCTCCACTTGTTTCAGTAAGGCCAACTCTTCTTGCAGTGAAGCTTGCCTGAATAGCAATTCAAAAAAATAAGAATGATCCTATTTATGAAAGCTTATGATAAGGTACCCAATAAACAAAGAATAAAAAGCATACACTTGGCTTTGCTTCTCATGTCCAAAGCGAACCTCGTGCACATTCACCATGACTTCTAGTTCATGATCGAGCCAGCGCTGAAAAGATTTTTCATTTCCCTATAGAAGAAAACAATGGGTCACATTTGGGCTTCTGGAGATCAGGTTCAAAACCTCCCACTCTATTTGTTGTCACTGGTCAGGTTAAAGAGAATTGCAAGACTGAATACCGATTGTTCTAGAAACCTGGCCATGTTCAGTGCACGTCTTGTAACTTTTTTTTCTTTTTTTTTTTAATAACTTCAAAACCTTACTATGAGATGGTAACTGGTATTATATTGATATTGACCAGGAACTATCCTCTATTGAGAGCCATTTGGTTTAAAAATGTGTTGACATGTGAATCAACATATTGAATGACAAGGAAAAACTCAGGATAGATCAATTACCTGCCAACTTGGTGCATGCCCATTGGAGTTACCTGAAAGAGACAATAAACGATTAATTTTTTTTAATCATCAGCAGGAAAAGTCAAGGAATAAAATATATACCCGAGTTTTCACGTGCTGTAGATTTGCGGGCTTCCAGCAACTCTTTTAGCCTTTTGGTAGCCCTTGTTACTTCTGCTGTTTTTCTTTGGAGAACCTACAAAAAATATTACAAAAGTTAGCAATAGTTGGTATAGATCTCAACTGTGCCGTCTAATGGTTAAGCAGAAAAAAAGGCTGAATTTCACCCAAACATAACCAATCTTGTACATAAACAAAACTTGGAAGAGGCTTAAATTAGTTCAGTCTCTGTACGGGATGGTTTCCGTTCCTTAAGTAATCGTATTCATCCCCTTCGTCGTAAAAGTATTTCCTTTTTGGTGTTAGTAATTGTCTGCTTTCATTACAAAATTTCAAAAGTCAAAATTTGGGTATCATGGATGTGGAGGAGCATGGTGTGGCCAATCATCATGATGGAGTTTATTACTGGATCCAGAAAACAAAACAAATGAACAATATAAAGATTTACCATTTTCTGGCGTTGATTCAAAGCTTGAAGTTTATGCCGTTCATACTCATTTCTTCTTCCCTCCTTCCTAAGCTGCTTGAGAACAATTGTGATCAAAATTGCAGTTACATAACATAGTAAATATACCAATTATCCATCGTAATTAAACGGTTTGTATTAAATAAAACATAGCAATAGAAAGTAGCCAAAAATAACATAAAACCGTGTTTGAAATTTCAATTTCAAATCAAGATGTGGTCAACGAGAAAAGGATAATGCTATTATAGATTTCATGAAGGCACTGAAACTCTAAAAAGTTCCGTAAAAGCATAAAGTAGTTTTAAAAAACATGATGCAAAGTTTGAAAATTGAAGCACCTGCATCAATTCTTTTTCGCGAGAAGCCTTCCACTGTCGAAATTGTTCTGCCTCGTGTTTTATCTTATTCTGCAACTTAACCTGCAAAGTGAAAAGCAAGCAGGATACATACAAACAACATCAGATACTAGTCAACTAAGTGAAACTTAACTAAATTCAAATTTTGAGCACCAGAATGAAAACCAACCTTTTGAGACTTGATATACTGTATTTCAGCTTGCAGCTGCTTTGCTGATTCGTCACTTTTTTTCTTTTGCTTAAAAAGCTGAACATTGTTTTCTCGCTTCTTCAGATCTAAAATCTGATGTTCATGATGAAAACTTTTAAAACAAATTTGTATAACAATGGATCCTAATAGAGTGGCATTTGGATTATTCATAATCACACCTGTGCTTCTAGTGCTTTTAATTTCTGAGCATAAAAATCTTGGGTTTCGTGTGTTTGTACATTAGAAGTGGCAGCAAGGTTCACTACTTCAGCCAACAATCGGTCCCTCTCTTTCTGTACATCATTTGAACATCAGTCACCATAGTGAACATATGGCAGAAAATAAAATTGCAGGAACATTTAATTTCACCTGCACAGTTGTTTTCTCTTCCTCAACTTCCAAGATTTTCTTCCTAAAATTATGCTGGAGTGCTTCAGCGTCGACCTCACCGACACGTTTCATCTCAGACTGCAAAAAAGTAAAATGCTGGCTTAGCCTATATGCATAGTTAATGTGTCAGTTCTGTCCTGGAAATCAAAACTATAATGACTAAAACCGAGCACACGCTGGTAAGACATATAAATGAGGGTTATGACACACACACACACACACACACACAAAAAAAAAAACAGAAGATACGAGCTACCCATATACAAGTGAGAATTATGCAACTAGAGGCTAATTCAGCGGCCTTTGGCTCATTTTCATCTGGATTCAAATTCTCACCTTCCCGTGACAAGGAATAGCTCCCTGGGCAATGATTTACATATTAAGGACACGGCAAGCTTAAATACCCTCTCTAGCTTCGGTTATGATGAACTAGCTAAGCAATTTATTAACCAAATTCAGTACAAATACACAATTAATTGGTACTTGATAACCAGAGAGAGCAGTGTTATCCTTAAAGAGATAAGATGCAAGGAACCCATCCACCCTTTAAGTTTAAGTTCTTGCGTAAGACTCCATGACATATGAAAAATACATGGTAGATCACAGTTTTATGTGTATTCAAAAGTATTGTCCGTGTCTGTGTAGAAACATAAAACAAGGTCAGTAAAGGACACCTCTTTCTGTTCCAACTGTTTGTTTAACTCGATTAACTCTTTATCCATAGTATCCCGCCGAAGTGCATGCTCACACTCCCTTGTCACTTCATCAATTTCTCCCGAGTTTTCACCTGCAGGTTGTGCCCAAAATGTAAAATGGCTTGACTAGCATATGACACAATAAGTGAAAGCTTACTCGATCCTATGAAAGAATGATACTGTCTACATTATATGAGAGGTTTACTTGATATGCTTCCACTTATTTGAGGATCAAATGAATCAATGCTCTGGAAGCCCCTCTTAAGTCCATCACTTCTTCCAAAACCAACATTGGCTACCTGGTTTTTGTATAAAAAAAATAAAAGAATGAGGAGGGTCTGTATTTAGAAACCACTATGTCAGAAATTAGAAATACAAACTATTCTACTATGCAAAGAAAAATGGCCAAGAGGAGGATCTGTATTTAGAAAACAAAAGATGGACTTTATTAGTCAATAATGACATACTTGAACATCAGTTTCACGCTGATCTACAACAGCGCATCTGCTGCGGTATTCATGAAGCTCTCGACAAAGATCCTTGTTGGTGGCCTCAAGCCAAGTGATTCTTTCTTTAAGAGCCTATATAAAGAAATGTTTATGAAGACGCCAAATCCATGCAGTTTATCTCGATGGAAAGTTCTGCCTGCAATCTACAAACAGTAAATACCTGAACTTCATCGGATGGAGCTCCACGAGCACAAAGCTCTGCCTGCAGTAGCCTTAGCTGCTGACGCATCTTTTGCATTTCATTGGATATTAAATCTCTATTAGCCTGTAAATGAAATAAGGTTTTGTTTAAAACCCGAACACAGTGAAATTAAAACTAGGTCTAGTTTCCCCATCTACATAAGAGTACATATATGGATGCGAGAGAGATTCTATGATAAACTTACAACAGGCTTGTTCTGGATATTTCGAGCCCGATTAGCGTATTTGAGAGTATTCAGACTTTCCTCAGCATTTATGTCAGCGGGACTAATGCAGGCTGAAAGAAAGGTAAGATGCATGATTAATAAGATGTAAGTGAAAGACATTTCAACTCCAGAAAGCATATTAAAACAACTGCTCGAGTAAAACTAAGAAGTTCAATGATAATTATAATGAAATAAATAATAGTAACACAAGGAAATTATTCATATGTCTACCGCTAGCACTTGGGATTAACATTGTTTGAACTGATTCAAGCATGAAATACTAACAAAACAATAGCATGACCAGAGTAGGTATCAAATTAAAGTAGTGATCGTGTACCTCATTCTCATGAAAAAAGAAATACAATAAGCAAACACTAAAAGACTGCTTTCATAAAATGCATCAGAGATTGTGAAGTCACTTCTTTTCACAAATCACAATGAAGATAAATTGGAAAACAACCACCAATTAATTGATTTGTAATATGACAGATGATACATTACAATTTAGAAAACAAGCGAATAGCACAGAAGTAAGATTTAGTTTGCACCAGAAGACTGTAAATGGAAGAACAAGTTCCAGTCTTTGATGCTATTTACTTATTTTCACAAACAAACAAAGCTTGAACAGAATGAAATAGATTTTTGCAAGATAATTCAATAAAGCAAGATTGATACAGGCAACGCTAGTGGAGCCCAAAGGGTCAAACAGCTCTCAAAAATTATAAAGTGAATCAGAAATCACCTATCATGACAGTTTTGCTGTTTCCACCAAGGGAATCCTGTCAGAATGCATAAACCAGAATGTCATTTCTCAGTCAGATGATGGCATCTTAATTCTTAATAATAATAAATAAATAAATAAATAAATAAAAAGTGAGAATCTCATTTTATTTATTTATTTGTAACATCATATCCCAACAGTTACATGTTCATTCCTTAAAATTTAGGAAAACAAACAGTTAAAACCACTACCAAATTGATGGCCTTTGGTAAGTTATATTAGAATTCAGTTAAACTTAACCTTGCATCTATAAGTCTAGACATCAGAAAGTCACAAGAATCAAAATCCTTGTAGCTTTATTTCACATTGACAAGCACTTCATTTGTGTATATATGCTGCAAGACTTTGTATAAAAATTATTTATGAAGCCAATAGATAGACATGCCGAAGTAATTTATCTGTTATCTATGGTTGAATTACTAGTTCAGGCAGTCTTAATATGGTTTTGGCAGAGCAGCGTGTACGAAGGTCAATATAAAACTTGCAAAACAGATATCAGGGCAATGTCAGCATGTAGAATTTATAGAATAAAAAATTACAGGTTTCATAAAACCATATATTTCAGAGATAAAGATGGTTAATATATGTTGTCCTAACCTGCAAAAGCCGAGTAAGTTTACTATCTCGGTAAGGGACATGCACACCTTCTTTCTGCTTTTTCTCATCCCCTAGTGCACTAATGACATTACCAAGCGCAAGAAGGCCCTTGTTAATGTGAATGCCTGTTCACATTAGAAGTTAGCATGTTAAAAGACACAAAAGAGAATCATATCTAAGCAATAAGTAGTATACCAACCTTCTTTCAAACGAAGAGCATCATAACCTGTTCTTTTAACCCGCTCAGATCCTGCAAGATCTACCAAATGGAGCTTTGCACAAGAATACTCTTCACCCATATCCTCATTTGGAGGGTCATTGCCCGAAAAAACTGAATGGACTTTGTGCATCTGTTCTAAAGTGATTGTGAAGATGGCATGTGACCGACTGTGACAAACATATAATAGGTAACCAAGAGCCATAAGATTTTGCAAATTCATGTGTAAGCCACAAGGACAAAATAAGTCTTTCCTGGCACTATATTTATATTTATGATTTATTAATCTATATTTTGTAAACAGAAACAGGAAGAAAATCAAATCTAGACATGTGAATATATATATTATACATTTTAAACCAAATTTATAAATTAGGGTAACCTGCTTCAAGGTTGTCATACAAATATCAACGATTCAACGTTCTAAAGTACATGAAGCTTCTATGGGGTCAATGTCTTATAACCTTCATCCTGAGGTTATAAAACATTCATCTCTTTCTTATTCTTCTCCATTTTATGTTTTATTTTTAATTTTGCAAAATCAGATCTTCAAAATAATTGTCATCTTTTACCATCGAAGTATAGCTATGAAAAGTTGGGACTTGGGAGACTAAAAAATTGCATTGAATATGCTGATACTATAGAAATTGATGGCCAGTGAACATATCACAACTCGAAAATTAACGGCTCCCCCAATCAACATAAACTTTCCAATGGGTAATGTAAGAAATAAATGGAGACTGTCACGGTTTACCTGGAATGGCTGTTCATATTCGTACTCCCCGTTGCCCTACTTAATGATCCCTGCTCTAGGCAATTAGCCATTTCTTGCAATGTATGAACAGCAACTTCAGTTGTTCCTGCTAGGGTAATAATACCATCTGAATTTTCACGAATTTGAATTGGCGGCCTCCCAGGAGCAGCAGCTTTAACAACATGTCCATAAGCCTCAGATTTACCAAGAGAAACAGAATCCAACAAGTCTCCCACTTCTTCTTTGAAAATCTTCAAATTCAAATTCTCTCATTAGCTCATTGGTATAGTTACAGAAAATTAAATAATTTCTTATCATCGCTATTTCATTGTTTGTATTCGTGAATAACTTGGGTCCTCGAAGTAGACATAAACTAGTAAGAAATAGTAGATAGCTAAGTTTACCTCTATGAATGAAACATGCATCTGGAATTCGGTCTGATGCTTCAACATTTCAATCTTGCCAAAAAGTGCACTCATAACTTGAGGAATCAATCCAGTTTGGCTACCATCTCGGAACCCAGTTCCCATAGTGTATGTTTTCCCCGATCCTGTCTGCAACTCTAGTAATTGTCAACAGCTAATTGAAAAAGGAAACAACATGCAGTTTTTGCTCCAAAACACATTACCTGGCCATAGGCTAGTACAGTAGCATTGTAACCTTGAAACAAACTATCAACAAGTGGACTAATGCATTCTACAAACATGGCAGATGATGGAGATCCACCACTTCCATAGACATGATCAAATGTAAAAGAATGTGTACCAATTTGTACCTACACCATGATCCAAATTCGAAACCTTAACAATTGATACATTGTTGCCACTACAAATTTTAGTTTTTACACAACAAGTTCCAAAATTAGCTGTAAAGGGGCCAAAAAAGATGTTAACTTTTGAGCACCTGAGGCTTTCCCGGAGTAACCGCAACGCATTCTCTGCAACCCTGTTGGCGCTCGTCGCCGATGAGAGGGCGCACATGGACGGCGACCTTGACGGAGCAATTCTCCGACGACTCCATATGTAACAGCTAGTCTTCTACACAAATGGGTTTTCACTTCTGGAAAAATGAATAAAGGGTCGGTCAGAGAAGGAACAGAGGATGAGAAGGAGATGATGGGTCTGCTGGTCCTGACAATGGTGATTGAGCTCTGAATTCAAATGGGTAGTAGCAGAAATTGGAGGTGAAAGAAACAGCTAAAGCAATATCAATGAAGATGCAGAAGCTGAAACCACCAAAGGCCTCATTTTTCACTGCTCATTTTCAGTCACAAACACAGAATTACACCACTGACTCACCAGTCATCACTGCCTTTTTGGCTGCACATTTTTATTGGTCTCTTGAAAAATTCCTAGGAGCATCTTTTCTCTTTACCAGATTGCCCCTCCAAATCACCAATATGAAATTACATATATGCCCTTTGAAAGGTTCTTACCAACAATTACAAAACTTGCATTCTTGCTGCAAAAGAAACAAATTTGATGACTCCAATGATTTCCAAACATATTCCACAATGACAACATTATTATCTAAACTTGATCTCCTTGCATTACCCATTATTTCTATCATCTTTTCATTGACATGAGTAGCCGCTCTTATTTGTAGTATCTTTACTTTAAACGATGTAGTATTATAGTTTTGCTACACTTTTTATTACGTTCTGCAAATTTACGTTGGCGAAATCTTTCAAAATAAATTATAGTTTTGTTTTCTTTCACAAGAAAACGTCTTCTTATTGTTGCTCACTAAAAATAATACAATTAGTATAATTTTACTCAACATCACTCATTTTTTTTTTCTTTTGTCATGATTACTAATATTGCAATTAATTTCTTTATTGGTAGTACGTTTTCCTCGGCTTTATAAAATTATTATCACCAATTCTTGTGTGGTTTATGATTTGTGAATAGTTTTTGTTTATTTTTAATTTTTTAGTAGCTTAATGCCTGTTTTATCCGATCACTTAGGACTTGCAATAAGTACATGTGCATGTATATTAAAGCATGTTACTATGTTAAACAATCATACTAGAACTTGTGGAAGAGTCTTAATTTAGGCTCACAGTCACCATTTTAATGGATCAAATTTTGACTTTACTTTTCGTAAATTATTAGCCATATTATTTTGTCAAAGTTTAATCTACTTATTACATAATTCACGTGTAAATACTTGATGTATCAAATATCTTATCCATTTATAACATTATAATATTGACTTTCAATAATAGGGAGATGATTAGTAATATTTAATGAACATAATAATAATGGTTTTCAAAGAAAAAAAAAATTATGGCTTTCATAGAAAACATTATAATACAAAAGGATGAATGATCAATATA
This sequence comes from Pelargonium cotyledonis, assembly GCA_036897625.1. Lineage (NCBI taxonomy): Eukaryota > Viridiplantae > Streptophyta > Magnoliopsida > Geraniales > Geraniaceae > Pelargonium > Pelargonium cotyledonis. The sequence continues at coordinate 5,472 of JAYMTA010002048.1, read as the reverse complement.
TCATCGTTGAAGTGTGTTTTCATGTCCACAAAAGTCTATAAAATAATAAAACATTTCACTCTTTAATTACCCACCGCGTATCTCGTTGCTCTGCAATTTAATTTATAGTTCATTTATACACGTCAACAAAATTGAAAGAAGTCGGATCATTTCAAACGTACTTATACACGAAAAGAAAGAGAAACAACAACAACTTGACGCAACTTTTATGTTTTCAACAAATGTTGGAAACAAAGATAACGGAGAGATAAAACAACAATAAGAAAATACATATAAGTTTCAAACCGACCATAACCAAATAGTTTATCAACAAAATTGAACCCGTCAGCCAAGCTTAAACTATATATCAGTTGTCTACAATTATTTATACTAATTCACATCCTCAATAGACAACCAAAATCAATAGTTACAAATCACTATCAACGGTTGTGTTTTATTTTCTAGGGAATTTGGAACTTCTCTGAATTATTTACTTGATGTTTCTTTGAGGATTTAGAGACTATCATGAGGGTTCAAGTATCATCTATGTCTTCTCCAACACTCTAGCATAAATTTGTATAGAATATAAATAAATGATAAGCCCAATAGCAGGCCCAGGACCAGGACCAGGCCCATTATGTGGACTTACGGAACAAAATCAAGGCCCAACAAAAGTTCCAGCTGGCACCACACCAACTGCCGTACCGGATCAGAATCTAGAAGCGCCACCGCGTGTTCATCATCTACAGTTTGAAAAGCAAGTCCACGTGACGGAACATAGTAGCGTGATTCTCACGCGGAGGTTAAAAGCTTTGGTTTGACTTTTAGTCTTTCCGTTTTAAAATGTTTGTTTTGTTTTATTATTTTTTTAAAAAATTAAAAATTATTTAATATGTTTTTAATATTATATTTATTTTTTTATTTAAATTTTTTTATGTAAAATTATTTATGTATATAAGTAATGAGAGTAATATAAAAAAATAATAATATAATAACTTAAAATTAAAAATAAAAAATTTATTTTAAAATAAAAAATTTAGATAATACAAGATACTCACAGAAGAAGTATTATTTTTATAAAATTAGAAAATTACCTGACTTGTAATAATCCACAGAGAACATAAAGCGACAACAGATCGACGCCAGTTGCCATGCCGCACCCAAATCCCAATTAAATCTGGACCGTACGATCTCCCTATATCTGAATCTTCCCCTCCAATAAATAGTGATCGAATTCCAGAGAGAAGGCCAGATTCGGAAGCTACAGCCGAAGAAGAAGAAGAAGGAGAACCAGTGACTCACTCTCTCTGCTCGCAGAAAAGCACTGCACGGAGACGAAGAAGACGAAGCCGAAGGGTTGGGGAAGACGAAGAGAGTCATGTCTGGAATTGCTCGCGGTCGTCTTGCGGAGGAGCGGAAGGCCTGGCGGAAGAATCATCCCCATGTCCGTACAGTTTTCTGGAACCGGAGGCGCTAGTTTTTTGCTGTCATTTTGTTTGATTCTGACGGTTGTTTTGTTTGGATTTTCCAGGGGTTCGTTGCGAGGCCGGAGACGCTGAGTGATGGAAACGTTAATCTGATGGTGTGGAACTGCACTATACCTGGTAAAGCCGGGGTATGTGTGTTCTTCTCTTCACTTTCGCGGTTGTTGGTGGATTTTTGGTGTTGTTATTGCTTGTATTGAACAGCTGTGGAGTTAGTATGTGATCAGAATGGCTGTTTTTATCCTTGCTATTTTGGGATTTGGCATGAATCACTTCAGTTTCTGTGTATGTGATTAGATTGAATCATTTCGTGGAGATTAGATTGAATCATTGCTATTTTAGTGTATTTGCTCACAAATATAGGGCCAAAATTATAAGTTAGTGCCAAAATGTTATTAGAATTGGCCCTTATATCCAACTAAGTAAACTAGATAGTATATCTATATGTTTACAACTCTTTATAGAAGTTCACACTATGCTATAACTTATAAGTACAGTATTCAAATTTAATTGGCAATGATTATTTGCTACCTTGTTGCATCTTTTCTGATATTTGAATTGTAATGAGAGATTAAGAGATGATTTGTGACATTTCGTCTGATTATTCATCTCTATTGTCAGGGGTGGACCCAGAAATTCAAAAATATGGGTTCAATTTTTTTTTTCACAAAAGGCAAATTTTAATAAAAATAAGTTCATATTGACTATAACAACGTCCAATCCCACGTAATATAGTTATCTTTTCATTAATCTTCTTGTATTGATGTCACAAATCCAATAAACCTATATGCATTGAATTTGAACATAAAAACACGGAAAGAAAAATTCTTACAAGTATATAATTTAAGTTAAAAATTCTTAAACATGTTTATAAAAAATATTTAGAGCACATAATTTTTGTTTGAGATATTCTAAAAAAACCGTTTGAGATTATATAATTACGATGCACGGGACCCGCATAAACATTGATATTCAATTAGTAATATTCTATTAATCTTGAATGTGTTGTGATTTTTGTGAACTTTAAGTTGAGTATGTTGTGCTTATGTGATTGAAACATTGTTTATTAAAATTGTGTTCAATTGTATTTAACATTTCGTTTAATTAATTTATTGTAGCACTTTTGTATTGATTTGAATTATAGCGAATACCAATAAATTTTAACGAGTTTCTTACCAAATTATATTGAATTTGATGAAATTGTAATGCAATATCTCAAAATTTTGGATAAGTAAAAAATATTTTTTTTCCAATAATGTGGGGTCAGTTGACCCCCCATTCTTCTTACTGGGTCCGCCACTGTCTATTGTAGTGTCTATGCTGGATGTGATCATCTAGAGTTTGGTTTGATGGGCGTAGTATGATGACATGTTGTGCCTAAGTCTTATATGCTTGTTCAAGTAGAGACATTTGGGATTCCTAATGTTGCAATAAGTTGTGGTTTGATTTCAATTTGCATATCTACATCATAGGAGACTGTAATTTGTATTGTGTCTGTACATCTCAAAATCAGGAATAACTATAACTGACTTTTGTCTCATTTGTGCATTGATTGCAAAAAGTATTTATTCTCCAATTGACGTCAATTTAAGTTCAACACTGCAGTTTGCTTTTTACATTCATAAATCTTCAGTGTTTCAGGTCTTGCGTGAGAGAACCCCAAGGCTTGTTTTGTTGCTCTCTCATTATATATATCTTGTGCCTCTGGGAAGAATTGTATAAATGAGGAATGAAAATGTTTTGATGTGGTATTGCAGACTGATTGGGAAGGTGGTTTTTATCCTCTGACACTCCATTTCAGTGAAGACTATCCTAGCAAGCCCCCTAAGTGTAAATTCCCACCTGGCTTTTTCCACCCAAATGTCTACCCATCAGGAACTGTTTGCTTGTCAATTCTCAATGAGGATAGTGTAAGTACCTCGCACTATTTTTCACAAAGCAAACTAACTTATTTTGATTTGTAAGTGAATTCACTGAGTTCTCCCTAGGTTACTTAGCTTGATTGATTGATTGATTTATATGTGCAGGGATGGAGACCAGCCATTACAGTGAAGCAGATTCTTGTTGGTATCCAGGACCTGTTGGACCAGCCAAATCCTGCAGATCCTGCACAGACAGAAGGATATCATCTCTTTATTCAGGTGTGTTGAAACTACTCTTATATCTGTAAGACACTGTCATTATTAGGAACTGTCATTAGTGCGAGTAAAATAATAATTGGTGAGGATATATGTTGCATACTGCATAGACACGGACATTGTGATGCACAATTTGTATAAAATCATAGACATGATACTCTAGAATGCACAACAAATGAATTAATTTTAGAAGTTACATAAATTCATGCTTGTCAATATGTTTTGGAGTGTAGGACACGTTCAATCAATTAATTTTAGAAAGAAAAAAATGGGGATACGATGATACGTAAGGTGTTAGACACATATTTGCTTTAAAAGAATATTGATAAATTGAAGAACATGCAAAATCATGTGTCCGATAACAGACTTGTGTACGTTGTGAAAATGAAAGTGTCCATGCATCATAGGTGCGGATTATAAGCCAATAGTTGATTCACATATAAAGAATCATGCTTTGATAGAAGTTGATATATAGCATGTAATAATCTTTTTGGTGCTTACATGTGAAAATTTGGATAACGCAGGATGGTGCAGAGTATAAGAAGAGGGTTAGGCAGCAGGCTAAGAATTACCCGCAAGTTATCTAAGTGTTAAAGTCGATAATCGTTTTCTCTATAGAGTGATGGTACTATTTTGATTATTGTCAGTTGGTCATTGAGTTTCATTGTCGCTAGTGTTGCTGTCAGGTAACTTTCAGCTGGCAGTACATGTAGACTGATTGCTGTGCCTTGTCCTTTTCTTTTGAACTTTGATGAATTTGTGTGGAAGTATAAATTATACCAGTAAGCCAATGCTGTCTGTATGATTTGGTGCTCCATTTGCACTTGTCATTGCATCTCTTTAGAGGATCAAAAAAATTCAGTGGATAACACCCCCTCTTTTTAGGCAGATGTTTTAGCATTTCATATTTTGAAATGTCTTTAGCAATGAATCACAGGCTTCCAATGGTGTGCTATTTTAATTTTTCTTGAAATTGCTATTTTTTTAGCATGATGTGTATCTGGAGATGATGAATGTATTCTTCTGTATATGTTTTTTATGCCAAGATTTGGGCACATCAGTTTAATCAAAAATTTGTATGCATGGTTTTCAATATAATGGTTTTGAATTAAATCTGAATTCAAAATTTTATTTTTTATGTTATACGCGGGCAATTTGTGTTTGTCGCCATGAATGCTGACTTTATTTTACATGATTACATAAACAATTGTCTATTATCACAAAATATGAATATAATATAATTAAAGAACTGTTTTGACACAACATTATCTATGATAAAATCAACAAATTATTAAAATCAACTTATAATTATTAAAAGCATAATGATTATGCATGTGTTTTGGATGCGTAACGTAAATATGACATGAACGTTTAATGTGTTGAATTTTTTGACATGACACAATACAAATACTACATATGTGATCTTAAAAATGTTAAATTTGTATCATAAATATAACACGAATGCTTAATGTATTGAATATTTTGACATGACACGGTACAAATGCTACATATGTGATCCTAAAAATGTTAAATTTGTATCGTATCGTTACAAAGCTAAGAGATTAATTTGTATCGCAACAACATCACACGAACTCAAACTGAATCCAATGTGTAATCGACAGCTCTAACATCCATAAAAAAAATTATGATGCGCAAACAAAGGGTAAATTGCAAATGACTCCTACTAAGTATTGACTTAAATCACATGACTCCCTTATTCTTTTTTTCAAATCATATGACTCTCTTGTTCTTTTTTCTCAAATCATGTGACTCTCTTGTTCCTTTTTTCAGATCACATGACTCCCTTGTTATTTTTTTCAAATCGCATGACTCTCTTGTTCTTTTTTTCAAATCTCGCGACTCCCTTGTTC
>JAYMTA010002047.1:0-17737 GCA_036897625.1 Pelargonium cotyledonis | reverse complement strand
AAAACACCATAAAGCCGAGGGGGGGGAGCCACAACGACCAGACAAGCAGCTAAAACCGAGGATCAAGCCATTGAACTGTTTATGAAATTTGAAAAAACAGAACATTCGATCAATGACAAGCTCACCAGAAGACGGAGGCAGATCCGGAGAAGCTGCACAGAGAATTGAATGCTGAGATTCTGAAAACAAGGAGGTTTGTTGAAACTTGAAATGGAATGAGTTTTAAAAATGAGGTGTCGGTGTTGGTTTTAGCGAGTTGGCTCTAGTGTTCTTGAGTCGCATAACAGACAAAACAGGCGCGGGTTAGGGTCTGTTTGGCTACAATGATAGATATACGCTCCGCTCTCACTTTTCTTTCTTTTTTCAGAAAAAACGCTCCACCTTCATAATCACACGTCATCATTTTCAACCGTTTTCATTATAAATATACAGTCAATGTGTTTGAAATTACATTTTTGCCCTTGTACGGCTTTCGAGTCCTGATTTGCGTGCGTGGCCCACGTGCGAGGGTTGCTTAAAGTGGTGAAATGATGGGTCTGTAGATCGTGTTTCTAATTTTGGAAAGAATACGGAACGGAAGGAAACAATTCTTCGGAAGCTTCCTTTGTATGGGAATTTTTTTGAATTTTGAATTTGGAATTTGAATCTCCAAAAGGGGAGGGCCTATAACAGCAGTACATCCCGCCGCCACACACCACTCCGAACAACTAGTGAAAATCTACTCCAAAACCCTAAGCACGCACAAAGTGGAAAAGACCGCTACTAATGCGAAAACCGCCACATTTGCTAAACCTATATGCTGGCAATCGCTCAAAGTGAGCCGCCGCCACTCAAGCAGCAAAAAACCCTTGTAAAATAATTAAGTGGAACTATTTTGTGATATTATAATAAATTTTTGAAATATTCTTTTGCATATTTAATGAAATTTTCATTCATTTTTGTTGCACGCAGAAATATCGTGGACAATTTTAAGCAAACATAGACGAGATATATAGCAAAAGAAAACACGTCAAAAATTGAACCAGTGGCGGCTAAACTTCTATAACCTCTAAAACAAAATTTAAAAATTAGAATTATTGAGCCATTTTTACCAATAGTAGAAACAAACTTAATATTTGAGTCTTGGTCCAACTTGTTTTAATAGGTTTGAATCGAGTTCATGTGCAAGTTCCAACCTAAGCATGCACACTACAAGGAGAACGCACCATCAAGTAAAACTTATAGGCAACGTATCGATCTCAGGTGTGAGAGCAAGCTTCATTATCATGATGAAATGAGTATTGCCCAACAAAGTAGAGATGTAGAGATTTTTGATAAAATATTGTCAGATGTAGAGGGATCAAATGAGCTAGAGAGTATATAAGATTGAGGAATGGTAGTTGATGTGAATGTATGTTTTAGACCCGAATCCGTGAGCACCTGCAGATCGCCTTGAAAGTGAACATGTCCAAAAAACATATATAATTGGACCCGTATTTGAGACATATCGAACAAAGTCTAATTTGGTGCACGATCGACCAGCAATCATTAAGACAAATGGTTTAAAACGCTTAATCTCCTTAAAATCTTAGGTTATATTATTTCTCTTTAGGCATTGTTGGATAGAAAAAAATAATAATAAAAGTATCTATGAAGGAACTTATAGCACTCAAAATACTCATTAATCACCTAGTGAAACTTTTTTATTCTCTTCTCCATTATTGTAAAATAAAATACGACTAGTTTAAAAAGCCGATCACATTGTACATGTTAATTATGATATGTATATATCGATTTCGAAGAGATTGATTGTGGGTAAGTAGCTCGGTTATTATAAAGTTAGTACCCAACAAAGGACATTGGATTATAAGAACCGTAATTGGCCAACGAGCCTTGCAGGTTGGGTCATGACGAACCCCTTCTATATACGATTTGACGAAAAGTCGAAAACAAGCGGATAGCAATAGCTGGTAGCGGTTTGACGGGTTGACTTTAATAGCTTTGATTGAAATAGTACCAAAATACTTGTATAGCTCCAACTATTTTTCAGAAGTTTCCACTATTATTGACGTGGCAATATATGATTGGATAGCCAAAGTCAGCCTCTCCTATATAAATAGCACTAACTCGTTATGTGCTTGCAAGAGAACACTCGTCATAGCGAAGCACCAATCACTCGTCATCTTATTTTCGTTCTCATCGTGTCTTTTTTGGCTGCCAAGATAGAGCCATCCGCGGATCGGAAGAGGAAGAAGGAATCGATCACATCGGCGACAGATCGGAAGGACAGAGAGCGAAGCAGCAAGAGGCGGAGCAGCAAAATGTCGTCGGCGAATCAGGTGAAGGCCTCTCATATTCTCATCAAGCACCAAGGCTCTCGCCGGAAGGCCTCGTGGAAAGATCCAGAAGGCCGCATCATCAAGAGCACCACCAGGGACAGCGCAGTCTCCCAGCTCAAGGCCCTCCGCGACGACATCATCTCTGGCAACGCTAAGTTCGAGGACATCGCCTCTCGCTTCTCCGATTGCAGCTCCGCCAAGCGCGGGGGAGATCTCGGTCAGATACTCTTTTTTCGGTTACTTTTCTTTTGCTTTCTGTTTTGTTCTCGAAAATATTTAGCCTAAAAGATCAGCTTGCCTTGAATCGTAGATTTTTCCTGCTTTCGATCATGCACATGGTTCTTAATTTCGTATCATTATTATTGCGCTGTTTCCCCAACTCCTTGGCTGATAAAGGTCTTTAGAGTTTTATTGGACATTAGAGAGTGGAAAGCTCCATCCAAATCATGGGCAGTGGTTGGATCAGTTTACTTTAGTTCCCATAACTAGGGTTTCGAAACATTGGAAAACTTTGATTTTTGAAGTTTTTATCGTGTTATAAGTTTTAAATGTAATTGTTCATCCTATTTGTATTTGGTTAAACCTATGGTTGATTTGGGGTATTTTACGTTGCTGAGCTGATTTGGATTGTCACAAAGTGAATTACTTTTTGTTTGGTAAATTTGTTATGGAAGGAGTTTGGGGTAAATGAAACAGGAAGGAACCATAGTTCAAAGGACTTAAAAGAGATATGAGCCATTTTTTGGGTAACCCTATGTTGTGAAGAAGCAGGGAAGAATTGTGTAAAGTGGGATTTCTTGGTAAAATGAGGAAAAGACTAAAATAACATGTTATTAAACATTATTTTAATGATAACTTAAATTACTAAAATTGAAGTCATGGGCCAAACTTTTGGCCTCAAGAGTTAACCATATGCTGGCAAGGGTTGACCCTTAAACTGAAGTAATAAGGTTGATCCTCTGGCCTCAACAATTTGACCTTTTTTCTTATGTGGATTAATCCCTTAGTTGAAAAGAGCTTCAGCCTTCAAGGGTCAACTTCTTCACGTTTGAGGCCACTTCTTTGAGGCACAGAAACAATATTGCTCTTGCATAGAAAAACTCCTGCATGAGTTTGCCATACTATTTCTCATCTGAAAGGAGTTGCTGAGCCAGACAACTGCAAGTGGAGTGATCCTACAGGGATCATAGAAACAAGCTCCTGTAGAAGCTTGGTAGAACTACCAAACTAGCTCATAGTGCAAAACTAATGTTCACTCTATATTTCTCTTAACCTTTCCAAATCCAAATTGAGTAGTATCTAGTGTTTTTTTTTTCCAACTATTAGGAATGCTCCAATTTATTGTCCGAACCATGAAACTCTACGTTGCATTTTTTTGTTGATGTTGAATCCATCTTTTGAGCAGATATTTGGATAAAGTAATTTGAATTTCAAATTTCCAAAGGCATATTATGACATTTTCATATATGTTAATTGAGCTTTGCTTATCCCATATAAGATGGAGGTTTCGAGGTTTTGTTTTCACAAGCTGGTCCAAAGGTGGTTACATGCTATGAAGCACGGGTACTCCTTGGTGAAGGACCTACCGGTACCGGGTACTGGTACTTCGTGGGTACTTCTGGCCACGTACCGGGTACTTACCCAAATTAAATGAATAGTATTTTTTCATGGGTACTTTTCGCGTACTTCTTGTGTACGGTCAACATTATGGGTACAGTCAAAATACAATATGGGTACTTCTCTGGTACTTCAAACTTTAGCAAAAATAAAGAAATTTAATGTTGATCGCATCGTATCCTCTCCTTAGCCTTCTACCTACCAACGTTGTAAAATTAAAATCTCCACACATCCTTCATTCTTCGTATTGGTCATTCTCCACAAAGAAACATCTACCAACCAAAACTTAGAGCCTTCCTTCTATTACTTTGTTATTAGTTATGACATAATTATTAGCACATATATTTAATTATTAATTATTTTTATATATAAGTACCCCTGCCGTACCCGTACCTAGACTTTTTGAAAAATAGAAGTACGTACCGTACCGGGTACGGTACATTCGTGCTTCATAGGTTACATGTAACCTAGAGGTGGACCTGACTCTCAAGGAGGCATATTCTTGGGCTCCACATGGAACTGCAAACAATTTAAGGAATCTTATTTCATGTATTCTAGTTGTGCTGCTTATATATTATGGAATCCTTCTTAAGTTTGAATTTACTATATTTGATGGATATATACATTGAAAGTGGGAAACATGATTATATGCCACTATATTGAATTCTTATATCATGAATTGGTTCCTCACCGACCCTTAGAGTGTCTGATTGCTGAATTTAATGTTTAATTTGAAATGGCTTGAGATGAGTTTATTGATTTCAAGCGATAAATTCAGTTTAGAATGCAGTGAATTGTGGTAGGAGCACGTAATGAGGTATGCAATCTAGCCTGGTATGCCCCACTAGGGGTGACTTGGTTCAATATCTTGTGTCATGACACTGTGGAACAATGATTCATGCATGACACACACACTGAAATGTAACAAAATGAAAATTATAAAGGATAAACCACTATTTCATCAGTTTAGTAACCTACTTAGGTATGAATGTTTTTTGGAGCTGATATCCTTTTCACAATACTGGAACTCGTCCTCTTTTCCAAGACTTGAACCCTGATGTTGTCGCCTGTGTGGTTACTTTTTTGTGTTACTAAATCTGAATGATAAATGTTTCTGATTGGATTGTACCTTATTCTGATAGCTTCAGTTTTATGAATTTGTGCATCCTCTGTGATTATCGTATATCTGCCTGTTTGTCCCCTACTATCTCCATCAAGTTTATTTTGTAAATGTTGTATTTTATGTAGTTGTACTTTAGTTTCACAAGGAAAAAGTTGTACATTGTTTTTATGATATGGCATTACCTCATGTATAGTAACAATTGGTTGGTGCAGGTCCCTTTGGTCGAGGTCAAATGCAGAAGCCTTTTGAGGAAGCAACTTATGCTCTCAAGGTCGGGGAGATAAGCGACATTGTGGACACCGATAGTGGAGTCCACATTATCATGAGAACTGGTTGATTGGCTCTGCTTTTCCACATAACATCAGTTCAGATAGCTGCTGAGGAGACGAAACAAATTATTTTTATTGAAGTGGATTTGTTCTTGGTCTGGGCAATATGACTGAACTGGCCATTATAATTTGTGTTGATTGAGCTTTCGGATTCATGATTCTGTTTCCTAATCAAGTACCTATAATCTTAAACGTCTCACAGAAAACACTTTCAATTGTTAATCTTTAATGCAATTTGGTATTAAGGATAATTTTTAATTCAGAACAATAATCTGTACATCTTTTAGCTTGATGATTCTACTTGAAACATGAAGGAGATAGAAGTACTTGTTTGAAAAAAAAAAAAGAAAAAAAAAAGAGAAATATATTGACAATTATAAAGCTAATATGTGTTCAATTTCATGTATCAATTTCTTAAGGTTTAATATCAAACTTAGTGGTACCTTAACCCTCATCTTGTTATTCAAACAAATCGGCGAATTATGATTTATGCAATAATTGTTGCATGATAAATGCATCATGCGTCGACTGTTACTTTTATGTTATATTGACTTTTTAACTAGCGACTATAGTTTGTGCAGTTAAAGTCGATTCGATTTGTTGAAATTGAACTATTTTTATTAAAACTCTCATGAAATGTCCAATGAGGTACATGAAGATGCAGTCAATTAACTATGCGTTATGTATTTTCAGATCTACAGTACTGTCTTTTTTTTATCTATGTTACACCTGCCCTCAAAAGTTGGTCTTTTCGACTCCTACACTGCAAATTTTTTTGTTTTACACCTAATTTACCTACTATTGCCAGTAACCAAATGTCACGTCACCGATTTTGCCATGTTACTATGCCACGCCATATTTTTAGACACGTCATCACGCCACGTCACATTTTTGCCACGTCATCATCTTCTTCATCTTCTTCCCGGCGCCGAATTCTTCAAAGCTATGAATTTTTCGGTGCCGGCAAGAAGTAGAAGAAGAATCAAATCAAATCGAATTAGAAGAAGAATTGAATAGAATCGAATCGAAGAAGAAGCAGCGTTTCATTTGCCATGTACGCATGGTGACGTGTCATTTTTCATGACGTGGAGCAATGACATGGCAACTTTGGTGACATGACATCCGGTTACCGGGTACAACAGGTCATTTGGGGTAAATTAATAAAATAGTACAGTGCAGAGTTCGAAACGACTAAAGTGCGAGGGTAGAGAATAACATAGAAAAAAAAAACAGAATAGAGAATCAGAAAATATATAACCCATTAACTATTGTATGTTATAGTAGTGTACATTACCAAGTTCAAGTATATTTATAATGTATTGTGAAAATCATTGAACATCTTATATAATGGGCTGAAGTTTCATTTCTCAAGCAAATGTATAATTTGGACCACTCAGGTCTGAAAATTTTAGGAAACCAATTAAAATGTAATTAAATTTAATTACTGACCAAAAAAAATGAGCAAACCAGTAAAATTCTAAGCACTATGGTTCTGTTTTCATGTCCTCCCAATCATAATCTCTGCACCTAATCTCATCCTCTTTCCACTCTGCTCATCCATCATACCACCACTCCTTTTCTGCATTGTAATTTCATGCTTGAAATTGCAATTGGCTCCTCTTCTGCACCCTCTTGGGCTATTAAAAAATGCACAAGGTTTTTGCTTCATGGGTGGTCTCATCATTTCTCTTGAATTTAGCTTTTGTTGCATCTCCATTTTTTGAATATTTGGAAACACATTGATATCAGAATGTTGAAATTGGACACTTTCTTGGTTATTATCTCCTCCATGCTGCCTAATCAGGTTCTTATAATAGTTGACATCTTTTACTGCTGGTACCACATTTACCTGATTTTGTACTTTTTGTACATTTTCATTTCCCAAGCTTGGTGGTGGTGGTAATGGAGGACCCATATTGGGTTCTGGTGTCACCAAGTGGTTGACCGGCTTTGGCCGGAGAGAGATTGGGACAGGACCTGTTGCTAGTTGTGGGGGAGGACTAGTGAAAACTGGTTGCATCCCATTTGCTGACTTAACTGGCTGGACCATATCAGGTTTTGAGCTCACTGCTTGTTTTAAACCAGAGACCATATTGGTTGTTCCTGCCTTGGTGATTGCTCCAAGGTCTTTTCTCAATGTCTCGATCAATTTGGGGTCGTTGAAGATTTTTATGAGTAGTTGGGTGTCGATCTCGTGGCTCTTCATGGTTGCGGTTAATGCTGCAGAGGCAGCAGAGCTGATCATGTCGGGTGGTGCCATCCTAAGGACAGGTTTTTCCATGGCAGCTGGTTCGGGCATTGGTTTTGAAGCTTCTATAGTTGGAGATGCCAACGATCCTTGAGGCAAGGATAGTGGCATGGAACCGGATGATGCTATCTCTGGAGCCTCTTCTTCTTCGATTGGAACGATGGGGATCACAGGAGTGAGACGATCATTGTAACCTTCTTCCATTCCCAAGGAGACAGCCGGGCTACATATTGTGGCAAAGAATGGAGTGAGCTTACTATACTTGAAATTAACAAAGACATGAATAGGTAAAGTTGCTATTTTTACCATGGAGGTATGGCGGAAATGCGAGGATAAAATGCTTCCATCGATCTCATTTCCCTCAGCTTTTGAATCACCACTTCTTCACTTTCTTCCCCAGCTGCAACGTGCCAGTTCGGACTCACAACAAACTGCTCAAACAACAGAAATTGAAGAGTGTTCTTATCATGTTGACACCAGAGTTACAAACAAGTGGCATCTCGCCGAACGTCCAAGATCATAAAAATAAAATCCTAATAGTTGAAATTTGAAAACAAGAGTTACAAAAGATACTTTTTCTACGTACTTTGGGAGGGCATTTCCATTTTCTCCGAGGTATATGGTACGGCTCTTCCTTCATGTTCAGATGATGATGGTTTTCAAACCCGGGGGGAAGGTCATTAGATTCAGTCATGTTTGAATGCAACATCCAAGATGGCTTTGCATGAAGATGTTCTTGAACTTCCATTCCAACTTTAGAAGGACTCTCGTCGGATAAAAACAGCCTTACCTGTTTTAAATCAGGAGTTTTACATCGTTAAAGACAGATCTAGGAGGAAATTAAAACGAATATCAAATGCTTACAATATAAAGTTCAATTTAGCTGAGAGACAAGTCCACCCAATGTATACAAAAGATATTAATGCCTAACGTTAAGATCAGACAATGTTTTAGGTGCCCAAAACAATAAAACTCCCGGAAAAGGTTATTGATAATTTATTCTAGATCATGCAACTGAAATGTTGAACTGTTATTGTGAGTTACTGTCAAGGCCACAATCTTTTGGATCAATACAAATCATCAATCTTAACAACAAGCAATGATCACATGAAAAGGAAAAAATATAATAAAACAAAATTACTGCTCGCAGATCAATCCCTTCCATCCATGGAAAGAGATAAAATACAGAATGTATCACATACTTGAGATACTAACAAAGCACCATAAATGGAGACTTTGATAACTATTAATAACCCACCAATACACTTGAAAGATCTGGAAACTTCCAACAAACTTTACGCTCAGGTACTATGCCAATATGTCCTTGCTGTCATTTGATAGCTCTTCAAACAACAACATGTACATATAAGTAAGAGGCATTCCGGATCGCAATGAGCAGCAACCAGCCCAGATAACAAAATCTAGAACATCCAGAGAAGTAATATGCCAGGAGACGCACAGAATAGGGTGGATGAGTTTAAAACTCAATGCAATAAAAACAGTGTATAATGGCTGACGATAACCAAACTTAGGAGATATTATGTGTACATGGGAAATTTTCCCTTATGTATATCTTGAACATCTAGAACATCCAGACGCACAGAATATGGTGGATGAGTTTAAAACAGTGTATAATGGCTGACGATAACCAAACTTAGGAGATATTATGTGTACATGGGAAATTTTCCCTTATGTATATCTTGAAATCAACATAGAATTCCACCAAACTAGGCAACGAGAAGATTGTCCAAATTGCCACACAGTCATATCATCAGAAAACAAATCAACTGGGTAGTTACAGATTACATCATTAACTATTAAATAAACATAAACAGGAAAAGAAGTAAAAGAGAAAAATGAAGGCATGGGCGGATCATTTATAAAGCATTCAACTGAATGCTCATCAACTACCCTTTTAGCTCTCTCTCTCTCTCTCTCTCATTCATGAAATGCTTCTTATATATTCAGTTTCAGGTAAAGAAAGTATTTTTACAAGTTTAACTTGTCCACTATGTTAAGTAAATATGACATTTGCAATTTGACAGCATTTACAAAACTGAAAATGCAATACAAAGAAAAGAAGCTAAATCCCAGATCAGATAACTAATTACTATCGGCTGCCATATTCTATTAATCTCCTAATACAGTATACAGGGCAATCCAAAACAAAGAATTCATTTTATCTCTGTTTTTGTATTCAATTTCACAATTATTCCATCTTCAAATTTCAAATCATTTCTATTTCATTTGAATTAGCCTGAGAATATTTGTAAATTCTAGTAAAGCTTGGGGCAATTTCTATTTCATTTTACTTAACCTGTATATTTGCAATTTTAAGCAAGGCTTTGACAATTTCTATTTCATTTGAATTAATATGAGAACATTTGCAATTTCTAATGTGGCCTTGAGGACAAAGCAGTGAAATTAATGAGTTAAAATGAGAAATATCAAATCTTTCAGTTTTGAAATCAAAATTTTTGCATACCATTGATGAAAAGTTGAGATTTTTAATTATTGCTGCTTGTATAAGAATTTAATGTAAAAATAATTCATACTTTTAGTCTTTTACATAATAAACCATCATTAATCATTGGATCTTGTTCTTGGGATCAAACTTTGTGAGCTCTGAGTAACTTGATTCTCAATGATCATGTTAATTATTAGCGAATTCAATTTTTTATTATCAATTTTTATATAAAATAATTGATTACCAGATTCGAATGATTATTTCAAATAAATTACAAAAAATTATTCCGAGTTGTTAATCTTTGTTAAAAATAATTAGATTTAATAATAACGATTCCATTAAATTAGTATTTTTTGGATCGCGATCTAGAAGAATTCCAGAATTGAATCTAAAACCATGAACGTAAAAAGAAAAGCTTGAGCGCGATGCATCGGTAGCATCAAATCGATGATCAATGCGAGAAATTAATTGATAGATTTGTCGAGGAAACTCAGATTGAAGATTAATATATATACCTGACAAAGATTAAAACCTGAAGCCCAAGAAACCCTGTTCGATTTGCGCGATCTCTTCATTATCATTGAATCAATCAAATATATGAATGAATTAGATTCACAATCAGAAAACGTACGTCTTGTTGTAAATACAGATTAGAAATCGAAACCCTAATTTTCTAATCAGAAGTCGATTGGACGATGAGGAAGATGCAGGTTGGAAACAGATGGCAAAAGCGATACGGCTACGTCGGTATATATAGTATCAGAACCGAAGACAACCCTACGGATTTACTCTACGATTTTGTATTGGCTATTGACGGTTACTATGGACGCATTATCCTCATTTTAAAACCTTATTATTAATTTTTTTTTTACGGTTAAAACATATTGTTTTTTTTTAATATTTATGTGAGATTGAAAAGGAAAAAAAAACATGTTTTCAAAATAAATAAAAATAAAGACATATGTGTAATTAATGAAAATTTTGTATCACTAAGAGATTTTTTACCGTATATGTTTAAGAGAAAAGTGCAATTGTGGAACTGTAACGGTTATTTCCAGATGGATGTTAATCGAAAATTTATTGCAATTTGGTTGAATTAGATGATGCTGGATAACCAGTTATTACGGATGTATTTAGATTGTTACGTTGATATTGATATGCCTTCTATATTAAGCAAATATATATTGCGAAGAAGAAACTCCAAATCACAGTTGGATGACCTTTATTTTTGTATTTATAGGTAAGTCCCTTTAGAGCATGAGGTTGCCTCTAAAGACGATGATGATGATTTTTCATATCTCATGTCAACTTTTATGGGTGGAAGTTATTTTCATGCCAGAAGAACGTGACACTAACATTTGTAATCAGTGGTTAAGACTTAAGGTAGTTATACGATCAGTGAGAGTATAGGAAATGTATGGACTCCTCCATTTGGAGCTATCGTGCTTGACTTGGTACTTGTGGGGGGAATAGCGGTCTCATGAATTCTTCATCTCATAGAGTGGTAGAGGAGAATGACATAGTCATCTTCTTTGATGAGGGACGACTCTATAGACTTATGGGGGGGAATGACTAGGAATTGGATATGAGCCCTAGTAAGGCGGGAGATCTAAGTTACAACATGATAAGGCAGAGATATCTGGAGGTAACATTTGGACTCATGGAACTTTGGATGTGACCTGACAAGGCGGAGAGCCTTGGTGGTCTCTTACTATGTTATAGAGACTAAGTATTGAGGGTTTTCTTAGAAGCCTTAGAGCTCCTTGTGAGTGTTAGATGTTGTTTTTTTACTTGGTGCCCTTAAGGCATCGTGAGGGAACCAAGCGTTTGGGACCTTTTGGGGGTCTTTGTGTTTCTTTTGAGAGTCAAATATTGATGGGGGTGGGGGAGCTATTGGGTTATTTTGAGATTAAAAACGGTTACCTAGATGTGATGGCACAATAGTTGAACGAAGGATAAGGGGTGAGTGCATTAGTGTGTAGGCAATGGATGATATCGCGTCATCATTTGTGCAATGAGACAAGTGCAATAGAGCACTAATGGATCAATTAAGCGAGGCAATGTCTTGACATCACTAGTACAACAGAACAACATCGAGGAGCAATGTAGATCTCCTTGAGGCTATGAATGGGATCATACCCCATCACTGGGAATGAAGGCGCGGTCTTTACTATGCAACGAGGCAACGAAGAGAGGCGATGATACATGATGAGTTCGGTCGCGACATATATTTTTTATAATATAAAAACCTATTTTATTAATGTCAAACCGAACTTAAAATCATTGAACAATTTTGTTAATACGTTTTAAAAATTAAATAAATTCTGGCCCAGAGCCGAGAACCTGAACGAGCCCATGAATACAAGATGGACAGGGTTGGGCTGGGCTTGTTTTCGTCTGTTCCTAAAATAAAGCTGCGTTGGAAAATTAGGAAATGTACGAACGAAACAGCACAGACTTGACAGACGGCAGTTGAGTTCACAAGGAAGAGTCAAACAAAACGCAACCCCGACTTCACTCCCTCTCTCTGTTAACACAAGATGATCTCCGACGGACCCGACGACGAAGAGAAATGGCTCTCCGCCGGGATCGCTGGCCTGCAGCAAAACGCCTTCTTCATGCATCGCGCTCTGGTAAACACCTATCACCTCTTTCGTCTTCTTCTCCACCTTCAAGAGGAAGCAGCGATGATTCCTTATGCATTTTATTCGATTTAAGCTGTTTTTTTGCTCTTGCTCTTCGTTAGAATGGATAGGAGGTTGAATTTGCTTTGAATAACCGTCAATTCGTTCATTTTTTGTGTCAGGACTCTAACAATCTGAAAGATGCTCTCAAGTATTCTGCTCAGATGCTCTCCGAGCTTCGGACTTCGAAGCTGTCCCCTCACAAGTATTACGAGCTCTGTAAGCTCTCTTTTCGCTGATCCGTTCTTGTAATTAATTTTTCTTGTTTTAGAGTTCCATTTTCGTTCGATTCGGTGGTTTCCTGCTTTGAATTTCGTTCTCTATGCTGCAGACATGCGAGCATTTGATGAACTGAGAAAGCTGGAGATGTTTTTTAAGGAGGAGACTCGGCGTGGTTGCTCCATTATCGATCTGTATGAACTTGTGCAACACGCTGGTAACATCTTGCCTAGATTGTAAGAATAAACTGCCTTGACACCATATTCGTTCTGTTCTATGAGTCAATTTGGTTATCAATGGGGTGCTGCTGAGCTGTGGCGTTTGATGCATGAGTTGGTCATGTTAGTGATGAGAAATTTTAGTTATAGTAGGTATATACCATAATGCATCTGCTCAATAGCTGATTGGGATGTTTCTCAAATAGGCAAACCAGCGTGTTGTTCGGTCATAGTGCTTAATTTTTTCTTTCTGATAGTGGCAATGACGCATAAAGTTAGAACATAATCCATAATCCATAGTGGCTGTGGAATGAATCTTAATTAATAACTTCATTACTCCTGGATGTGTTTATCATCTGTTGCAGCTTGAGATGTTGATTATAGTTAATAAGATCATATATAACACCATCTTTTGTGAATCAGATTTTTTTGTAATTGATGATTTTTTTGTTTATTTTTGTTTTCTATTAGATATCTCCTTTGTACGGTAGGTTCCGTGTACATCAAATCCAAGGAAGCACCTGCTAGGGATGTTCTTAAGGATCTCGTAGAAATGTGCCGTGGCATTCAGAATCCTGTACGTGGGCTTTTCTTAAGGAGTTATCTTTCTCAAGTCAGTAGGGATAAGTTACCTGATATTGGTTCTGAGTATGAAGGGTAAGAAAATTAATGTTATCTTATGCTTCACTATGCTTTAAGGTGGATATTTATATCTCGAGGGTTTTGAGTGGAAATCTTTTGGCCTGTTGAATGTTGAACAACTGATTTATCGACTGAGGTAAGGCCAATAATGATGGTTTTGATATTTCTTATGATCACATGGCGGAACCTAAAGTACCCTCTATAAAAAAAATCATGTTGTACTTTACTAGCATAATCTGAATTTCTAAATTTCTTTTATATGTTACATATGGATTCTATTTAACTGGAATTAGTGTTATGTCGTCTACCATAGATCTAAGTTGCTCTAAATTAGTGTCACATTTCTTCTAATTTTTTCCTCCTGTGTGTGTGTGTGTTTTACTTGTTATGCGCTTGGTTGGGATTGGATTTGATCCGTGGGTGTTGGGTTTCTTCAGGGATGCTGACACGGTCATGGATGCTGTAGAGTTCGTGCTCCAAAATTTTACAGAGATGAACAAACTTTGGGTGCGGATGCAACATCAGGTTGGTTGGAATATCTATAGACTAATACCAGCTCCTTTAGACATGCATGGTACCATGATACTTGCATGTCATGGAGGTAAAATTATATCATGAGAGCATGATTTCTGATCATGCAGGTCTTATAATGCTTGTCAATGATTCATACTCTTAGCTGATCCTGAGTTGAGGCTTGCTGTCGGGCTTTATGGTCTGCAGGGACCTGCCCGAGAAAAGGAAAAACGGGAGAAAGAACGGAGCGAGCTACGTGATCTTGTATATTCAGTAACCTGTGACTTGTTGACTCCACTGCAATAAAATTATGTGAGTATTCCTTGCATCTCATTAAACTTATACTTATTTCCCACTTATTCTTTTTTAGGTTGGGAAGAACCTGCATGTCCTCAGTCAGATAGAAGGTGTTGACCTTGACATGTATATGGAAACCGTGCTTCCCAGAGTCTTGGAGCAGGTTTCCTCTGTTCAGTTCTATTGATGGTTTTGTTTACTTTCTCATTTGATGCTTATATGTGGTTCACGTTTTGACATTTGGCAAAATGTATTTGGAAACCTCATTTTTTGTTGCAGGTAGTTAATTGTAAAGATGAACTTGCTCAATACTATCTGATGGATTGCATAATCCAAGTATTTCCAGATGAGTATCACTTGCAGACTCTTGAGATACTTCTGGGTGCCTGTCCTCAGCTTCAGGTTGGTGGAAGAATACAAGTTCTTTTGATGTTCATGCATCCATTTCCATTCGCATTGAACACCATAACATGTAACTAGAGGCGTTTTATTTCTGAACTTTACCCATCCATTCTTTCTCCAAAATCAGTTGTTTTGACCTATACTAAGTTAGTAATTACCTCCAATAACTTTGAAAGATAGGTTACCATGCTTTGAACCTTGAAAATGAATTGTAGTATAATTTTGGCAAAAATCATACTATTGGATGCAATGCTGGAAATTATTGACCTTTTTCAGTGCATACGACTTCTCTTATGAACTATTGTATTTATTTTAAGCCATGAAGATAAGTTCAGGGAGAAGGTTATATATACATACATATCCTAGATGGTTAGTTTGTTGGAGGTCATGATGCTAGTATTGAGTTTGGTCACTGGGGTCTTAGTTAATTCATGCTAAAAATTGTTTTGATAGTATCTTTTATCTTTATATTTACAGTATTGTTAACGCTCACGGCAAGTATACCGTTTGCACAAGTAATATAGGACTTGTGGAAGTTCGAGTATCGAATCATCAGGGACTCGGGTGGAACTTTAGAAATGAATAATACCAATTGATATGAAATTGAAATAAATGCAATAAGAAATCAGAGTGTTTTGTTTGAATTTATGATTACTTGACAATAAAGTAGAAAACACTATTTAAACGAAGAACGAAAAGAGCAAGTTGTATATGATAGTGATAAAATTCGGGGTGTGAATTGCCACTACGCTTCGGATGACTCTTTAATTCACTTGGTTAATTAGTATACGAAATTTTCGGCTATCGTAGTTATGTAGATTCTCGCCAGAAAGTTGCCTAAAACTTAATCAAATTGATCCCTGAACCTAAAGCATGCTACTACAATAGGGCAACAATTCAACTAGCAATGGATTCAACCTTACGGGACATAGGGTTCATGTGGCATGCTACTACCCTACAACACACCTAAGTTTAGATTCCTGTCACAACATAATGCACTCGCCAAAGATACAATCATGTAAATAAATCATGCAATAGAATGTGTCAAAATCTATCACAAGCACTAAGAACAATGAAACCTGAAAATCCATATACTTTATTAACCAACTAAATCATCAAATCATCCTAACAAGCAATCCACACCCCAAGATTGGGGATTTAGCTACTCATGATCATCAAACAGCAAAAGCAATCCAAAATCGAATATAAAAACATAAATTCCAATGCAAAATCCCAAAACTATCTATACAAACCAGAAAAATCAAAAACCTACGAAGAACGTCTCCTCTTCCTTTGGTCGTCTGGTTCGCTCCCCCCCTTCCAATGCGTCCTTGTTATGTTATGACTCTTGAAACGTAGTTGAAAGAGGGTAAAATCTGGAATTAGCTCTTTGACCAATTTGCTGCGGCATTTTTTAGAGTTGCCGCGGCAATTTGGCTTTTAATGAGGGTTGCCGTGTCAACTATAAGAATTGCCACGACAATTTTGGTGTTTCACTTCTTATCCACTTTTGCTCCAAATTTAGCTCCCCTCCATGCTATATATGATCCGGGTACTTGAAATTCACAATACTAAACACACCCCACATCATATATGCCACAGATAAACTCATAATCTCATGAACAAAGTAAAATAAGATCGAAAACAAGCCAAAATAGCCTCGAAATCACCACATAATCTAATTCTCAACATTTAAGCACAAGTATGGTAAAACATGATGGAATGATGATGAAAACCGGTTAAAAAGCTCTAGAATAGCCAGAATTTAGGATTAGAATTTCATATAAAATACGAGATATCAAACCCCCCAAACTTAAGTATAAGCGCGTCCCGCGCGAGAGTAAAAACAAAAGAAAAGAAAGACTAAGTTCTATGCTATTCTATATGACCTAACTAAATGCAACACACCCACAAATGCCTGATTAAAGTCATTTCAGTCAAGTTCAAAAATTGCCATACATTTGTTTTCTCAAAGTTGCCATGTAATTACCAAAATCAGATCCACATACAAATTCACTTACAATGCCAAGTTTCAATGTTATAACCTGAATGACACGTGTGTGCTTTCCTTGAAGTCCAAGGCATCTCAACAATACAAAAATAGAACAGAACCAGTTATTTTCATGTGTAAGTGCATACTCCATATGTTGGTATAGAGTTTCCTTATCCACTAATTTAGGAATCCTTAACTATTAGGATCAAAAGGTCTTTACAAGTTTGTATCGTTAGGCTCGGGTCAATGTGTGAAAATGATAATTTTAAAGAAGCTCAAACACACTTACAAGGAACTCGACGCTCACCCACAAACTCACATCCCTTTTCCCTTTTTCCCCACTTATTTGTTACTCTCACCCGACTCCTTAAAAACTAGGGTTTTGCGATCCTATTCTTTTTTCTTTTTTCTCATTTTCTTTGGACTGTTTTGATGTATTTATATGCTTTAATTTTCAGCCCACTTTTTTTTTCTTCTTTTTCATTGGTATCGCAAAACTCCCAAACTTTGCTTGTACATAGGAGTCAAACTTTCGACATTGAATTGATACCACTCCCATTACATTCTTTCCCAACCCCACTCTCAACAGTGAATGATCACCTCTTTTGGAGGTGAACATCGAGTTCATTATAAGCATGTGGGTTCAAACATATATATAGGCCAAAGA
>JAYMTA010002046.1:0-17741 GCA_036897625.1 Pelargonium cotyledonis | reverse complement strand
ATAGACAAAACGGTTGACTTCAGAAAGAATCTTGGTTTTGGACAAATTAGAGGAAAGATACCCGAGTAGTTTCTTGTTGATGAGAGAGTTGGAATGGAATCAAATTCCAACAGATCTTGATGACTTTGACTGTCTTAAGGTACTTGTGTTACGCCCGACAAATGAAGACTGTAGGTATGTAGATGTGATACTATGGTTCCGGAATGAGGACACATGCCAAGAGAAAACAAATGAGTACTAGGTAACATTGAGGCTGCAATGTGATACCTTGTATCTTCTTGGGTATAAAGGTGCACTACATAAACATTTTTAGAAATTTAGGGGTAAGAACGACAAGAAAGAGTATAAGTAAGTACTACAAAGCAAGTATGAATAAATTGAACCGATGGAGGTTTATTTTATACAAGAGATGTCTACAATTAAAGGGATGATTTGGGCAAATGAATCTCTCACCTATTTACTAGATAACTTACAATTAATTATTCAGATATTTTAAGTTTTTATTTTAAAATGACATTTTTCCGCATTGTTTAACCATACTTATGCTTTATATTCTCTGCAGTTACGTCTCATAAAAGATCAGTCTTTTCCATGTCAATATCTTCCAGGCGAATTCATTAAGTTGTTGAGGATATGGGCAAAACGGTTGACTTCAGGAAGAATCCTGATTATGGACAAATTAGAGGTGGGATACCTCGAGGAGTTTCTTGTTGATGAGAGAGTTGGAATGGAATCAAGTTCCAACAGATCGTGATGTCTTTGACTGTTTTAAGATACTTATGTTACGCCCGACAAATGAAGACTTCAGGTACCTAGATGTCATACTACGGTTCCAGAATGAGGATATATGTCAAGAGAAATCAATTGAGTGCTATGTAACATTGAGGCTCTAATGTGATACCTTGTACCTTTTTAGGTATAAGGGTGCACTACATAAACATTTTTGGGAATTTAGGAAAAAGAACGACAAGAAAGAGTATAAGTATGCACAACATAACAAGTATGAATAAATTGTACAAAGGGAGGTTTATTTCATATAAGATATGTTTACCATACAAAGGATGATTTGGGAAAATAAAGCTCTCACCTATTTATATTAGATATTGCAACATTAACCTAAGTTCATGTCTCCTAGTCCTAGTTTTAGTCCTGGTCACGATCTTCCACAAAATTGAAAGGTCAAGTGGAGAGGAGTATGAGAAATAAAGAAATTTTTTTTAATTATTATTGTGAATCTATATTTGAAGAAAAAGTAACATGTTTCATTTGACAACTACACAGTGTAGAAAAAGTAATATGGTTTAAAAACAACATTACATTTAATTATCTAGATGTTTTAAGTTTTCATTTTAAGATCTCATTTTTTTGGCTTATTTAACCACACTTATGCTTTACATTCTTTTCAACTATGTCTCATAAGAGGTCATTCTCTTCCATGCCAATATCTTCCACGTCAATTCATTAAGTTGCTTGTGATATGAGCAAAACGGTTGACTTCAAGAAGAATCTTGGTTTTGAACAAATTAGAGGTGGAATACCCCGAGGAGTTTCTTGTTGATGAGGAAGTTGGAATGGAATCAAATTCCAACAGATCTTGACGACTTTGACTGTCTTAAGGTACTTGTGCTACGCCTGACAAATGAAGACTGCAGGTATGTAGATGTGATACTACGGTTCCTGAATGAGGTTACATGTCAAGGGAAAACAAATAAGTACTAGGTAGCACTGAGGCTCCAATGTGATACCTTGTATATTCTTGGGTATAAAGGTGCATTACATAAACATTTTTGGAAATTCAAGGAAAAGAACGACAAGAAAGAGTATAAGTATGCACTACATTGCAAGTATGAATAAATTGCACAAAGGGTGGTTTATTTCATACAAGAGATGTTTAACATGCAGATGATGATTTGGGCAAATGAAACTCTCACCTATATATTCTAGATGTTGCAACAGTAACCTAAATGCATGCCTTCTAGTTCTAATCATAGTCATGGCCATGGATTTCCACAAAATTGAAAGGTCAAGTGGAGAAAAGTATGAGAAATAAAGAAATTTTTGTCTATAGTATAGTGAATCTATATTTGCAGAAAAAATAACCTGTTTCATTTGACAACTACACATCGCAGATTAAGTAATATGGTTCAAAAATAATATTACATTTAAGGAAAAATGTTCTCAGGGATCCCTGAAGTATCCCATTTGTTGAATTGAGGTTCTCAAACTATGAGTTGTTCTGCTAGGGTCATAGTTGGCTTATTTTTGTTCTTGCGAAGTACATTTTGTCAAATCTTCAAACGGGACCGTTAAGTGGAATGACGTAACGTTTAATTTTATATTAAATATTTATCACATTCTTATGTGTCGTTGACGTGACAATTTAAATTAATATTAAATTAATTTGAAATTATAAATAACACGTGTCGCGTTATAATTTGTTCGAAATTAATTAAATGATACAAAATGACCTATATACCCTCCATACTTTTTATTTGTTTCACATGCACAATCTTCTTCACGACAACACTCAACTATCAACACACACTCTTGGCTAAGAAATTGCCCTCGCCGGCTGCTCCCTATACCCTCGCCCTCATTCGAGCCAATTCTTAAACCGACAGCTTTTGACTCTAAAGTTTGATTTGCTCCTTTTAGCTTGAAACTTGAATTTAGCTCCTTTCGCCTCTCCATCAACAAGAAAACGACAAAGAAATTGATCAAATACTTTGTGTTACTCTATGTGCTTTTTATGTGCTCATTTACACTTAATAACTTGTATTAAATCTAATATTTTGTGTTCAATTTCTTCCTTTATCATTAGCCTATAATTTTGAGTAGTCAAATATGATATTAAGTTGCATACTGAATGATATAATTATACTATAATATCTTTCTTTTGGTTTGTGGCAAAGCACTGTAAAATACCAGCAATGCACCTAACATAATTAATAATGGAAACAGGTTACTTATTTTGATGATAACAATAAGTTTAGTAGGGTTTTCTGGAAAATTCAGATTCCGACCACCGAAAACTTCATACCTTGAATATAACTTTTTTAAATATATAAAATATCAAACCTCCAATAATGTGTACAAAGTCTGAATAATATGTTCAAACACAAAATCAAACATGAACTAAATAAATAGATCATTTTAAAACTAGTTAGACTAAATAGCAAATATACTATGCTCATAGACCTTAGACAGCCCTAAGGCAATCGTTGTTAATTAGGGTGATTTCTTAGCCAAGGGTGTGTGTTGATTGTTGAGTGGTGTTGTAAAGAAGATGGTGTATGTGAAACAAATAAAAAGTACGGAGGGTATATATGTTATTTTGTATCATTTAATTAATTTTAAACCAATTACAATGCGAAACGTGTCATTTATAATGTCAAATTAATTTAATATTAATTCAAAATGCCACGTCAGCAACACATAAGAAAATAATAAATATTTAATATTAAGCTATAGTGTCACGTTATATCACTTAACAGTCATGTTAGAAGATTTGACGGAATGTCCTTCGGGACAACAAAATCAAGCAAACTATGACTACAACGGAAAATTCATAATTTGAGGACCCCAGCGGAACAAATGGGATACTTCAGGGACCTCTGGGAACATTTTTCCTACAATTTATTATCCATATGTTTTGAGTTTTCACTTTAAAATCTCATTTTTCCGGCTTGTATAGACACACTTATGCTTTATATTCTTTGCAGCTATGTCTCATAAGAGATCAGTCTCTTCCAAGCCAATTCATTAAACGGCTTGGGATATGGGCAAAACGGTTGACTTCAGGAAGAATCTTGGTTATGGACAAATTAAAAGTGTGATACCCTGAGGAGTTTCTTGTTGATGAGAGAGTTGGAATGGAATCAAATTCCAACAGATCTTGATGACTTCGACTGTCTTAAGGTACTTGTGCTACGCCCGACAGATGAAGACTTCAGATATGTAGATGTGATACTACGATTCCAGAATAAGGACACATACCAAGAGAAAACAAATGAGTACTAGGTAACATTGAGGCTGCAATGTGATATCTTGTATCTTCTTGGGTAGAAATGTGCACTACATAAACATTTTTGAAAATTTAGGGGAAAGAACGACAAGAAAGAATATAAGTAAGCACTACATAGCAAGTATGAATAAATTGCACATATGGAGGTTTATTTCATACAAGAGATGTTTACCATTCAGATGATGATTTGGGCAAATAAAGCTCTCACCTATTTATACTAAATTTTGCAGCATTAACCTAAATGTATGCCTCATAGTATTAATCTCATACTTTTAGCCATGAATTTTCACAAAATTTAAAGGTCGAGTGGAAAGTAGTATGAGAAATAAAAAAAATTTTGTCTATAGTATAGTGAATCTATATTTGCAAAAAAAGTAACTTGTTTCATTTGACAACTACACGGTGTAGAAAAAGTAATATGATTTAAAAGTAATATTACAATTAATTATCTAGATGTTTTAAGTTTTCATTTTAATATTTCATTTTTTTGGCTTATTTGACCACACTTATGCTTTATATTCTTTGTAACTATGTCTCATAAGAGGTCATTATCTTCCACACCAATTTATTAAGTGGGTTGGGATATAGACAAAACGGTTGACTTCTGAAAGAATCTTGGTTTTGGACAAATTAGAGGTGAGATACCCGAGTAGTTTCTTGTTGATGAGAGAGCTGGAATGAAATCAAATTCCAACAGATCTTGATGACTTTAACTGTCTTAAGGTACTTGTGCTACGCCTAACAGATGAAGACTTTAGATATGTAGATATGATACTACGATTCCGAAATGAGGACACATACCAAGAGAAAACAAATGAGTACTACGTAACATTGAGGCTGCAATGTAATTTCTTGTATCTTATTTGGTATAAATGTGCACTACATAAACATTTTTGAAAATTTAGGGGAAAGAACGATAAGAAAAAGTATAAGTAAGCACTACATAACAAGTATGAATAAATAACACAAATGGAGGTTTATTTCATACAAGAGATGTTTACCATGCAGATGATGATTTGGGCAAAAGAAGCTCTCACCTATTTATACTAGATTTTGTAGCATTAACCTAAATGTATGCCTCATAGTATTAATCTCATACTTCTAGCCATTAATTTTCACAAAATTTCAAGGTCAAATGGAAAGAAGTATGAGAAATATATATTTGCAGAAAAAGTAACTTGTTTCATTTGACAACTACACAGTACAGAAAAAGTAATATGATTTAAAAGCAATATTACAATTAATTATCTAGATGTTTTAAGTTTTCATTTTAAGATTTCATTTTTTTCAGCTTATTTGGCCACACTTATGCTTTATATTCTTTGCAACTATGTATCATAAGAGGTCATTCTCTTCCATGCCAATATCTTCCACACCAATTTCTTAAGTTGCTTGGGATATAGACAAAATGGTTGACTTCAGAAAGAATCTTGATTTTGGTCAAATTAGAGGTGAGATACTCGACTAGTTTCTTATTGATAAGAGAGTTGGAATGGAATGAAATTTCAACAGATCTTGATGACTTTTACTGTTTTAAGGTACTTGTGCTACGCCCGACAGATGAAGAATTCAGATATGTAGATGTGATACTACAATTCCGGAATGAGGACACATACCAAGAGAAAACAAATGAGTACTAGGTAACACTGAGGCTGCAATGTGATATCTTGTATATTCTTGGGTATAAATGTGCACTACAAAAATATTTTTAAAAATTCAGAGGAAAGAACGACAAGAAAGAGTATAAGTAAGCACTACATAACAAGTATGAATAAATTGCACAAATGGAGGTTTATTTCATGCAAGAGATGTTTACCATTCATATAATGATTTGGGCAAATGAAGCTCTCACCAATTTATACTAGATTTTGCAGCATTAACCTAAATGTATGCCTCATAGTATTAATCTCATACTTCTGGCCATGAATTTTCGCAAAATTTACAGGTCCAGTGGAAAGTAGTATGAGAAATAAAGAAATTTGTGTCTATAGTACAGTGAATCTATATTTGCATAAAAAGTAACTTGTTTCATTTGACAACTACACAGAGGAGAAAAAGTAATATGATTTAAAAGCAATATTACAATTAATTGTCTAGATGTTTTAAGGTTTCATTTTAAGATCTCATTTTTTCGGCTTATTTGACCATAGTTATGCTTTATATTCTTTGCAACTATGTCTCATAAGAGGTCATTCTCTTCCATGCCAATATCTTCCACACCAATTTATTAAGTGGCTTGGGATATAGACAAAACGGTTGACTTTTGAAAGAATCTTGGTTTTGGACAAATTAGAGGTGAGATACCTGAGTAGTTTCTTGTTGATGAGAGAGTTGGAATGGAATCAAATTCCAACAGATCTTGATGATTTTGACTGTCTTTAGGTACTTGTGCTACGCCCAACAGATGAAGACTTCAGATATGTAGATGTGATACTACAATTCCGAAATGAGGACACACACCAAGAGAAAACAAATGAGTACTAGGTAACATTGAGGCTGCAATGTGATATCTTGTATCTTCTTGGGTATAAATATGCACTACATAAACATTTTTGAAAATTCAGGGGAAAGAACGACAAGAAAGAATATAATTAAGCACTGCATAGCAAGTATGAATAAATTGCACAAATTGAGGTTTATTTCATACAAGAGATGTTTACCATGCAGATGATGATTTAGACAAATGAAGCTCTCACCTATTTATACTAGATTTTGCAGCATTAACCTAAATGTATGCCTTATAGTATTAATCTCATATTTCTAGCCATGAATTTTCACAAAATTTAAAGGTCAAGTGGAAAGTAGTATGAGAAATAAAGAAAATATTGTCTATAGTATAGTGAATCTATATTTGCAGAAAAAGTAACTTGTTTCATTTGACAACTACACAGTGCATAAAAAATAATATGATTTTAAAAGCAATATTACAATTAATTATCTAGATGTTTTAAGTTTTCATTTTAAGATCTCATTTTTTCGGCTTATTTGACCACACTTATGCTTTATATTCTTTGCAACTATGTCTCATAAGAGGTCATTCTCTTCCATGCCAATATCTTACACACCAATTTATTAAATGGCTTGGGATATAGACAAAATGGTTGACTTTAGAAAGAATCTTGGTTTTGGACAAATTAAAAGTGAGATACCCGACTAGTTTCTTATTGATAAGAGAGTTGGATTGGAATCAAATTCCAACAGATCTTGATGACTTTGACTGTCTTAAGGTACTTGTTCAACGCTCGACAGATGAAAACTTTAGATATATAGATGTGATACTACGATTCTAAAATGAGGACACATACCGAGAGAAAACAAATGAGTACTAGGTAACATTGAGGCTGCAATGTGATATCTTGTATCTTCTTGGATATAAATGTGCACTACATAAACTTTTTTAAAAATTCAGGAGAAAGAACGACAAGAAAGAGTATAAGTAAGCACTACATAGCAAGTATGAATAAATTGCACAAATGGAGGTTTATTTCATACAAGAGATGTTTACTATGCAGATGATGATTTGGGCAAATTAATAAAGCTCTCACCTATTTATACTAGATTTTGCAGCATTAACCTAAATGTATGCCTCATAGTATTAATCTCATACTTCAAGCCATGAATTTTTACAAAATTTATAGATTAAGTGGAAAGTAGTATGAGAAATAAAGAAATTATTTGTCTATAGTATAGTGAATCTATATTTGCAGAAAAAGTAACTTCTTTCATTTGACAACTACACAGTGCAGAAAAAGTAATATGATTTAAAAGCAATATTACAATTAATTATCTAGATGTTTTAAGTTTTCATTTTAAGATCTCATTTTTTCGGCTTATTTGACCACACTTATGCTTTATATTCTTTGCAACTATGTCACCAATTTATTAAGTGACTTGGGATATAGACAAAACGGTTAACTTCAGAAAGAATCTTGATTTTGGACAAATTAGAGGTGAGATACCCGAGTTGTTTCTTGTTGATGAGAGAGTTGGAATTGAATCAAATTCCAACATATCTTGATGACTTTGACTGTCTTAAGGTACTTTTGTTACGCCCGACAAATGAAGATTGCAGGTATGTAGATGTGATACTAAGGTTCTGGAATGAAGACACATACCAAGAGAAAACAAATGAGTACTAGGTAACATTGAGGCTGCAATGTGATACCTGGTTTCTTCTTGGGTATAAAGGTGCACTACATAAACATTTTTGGAAATTCAGAGGAAAGAACGACAAGAAAGAGTATAAGTAAGCACTACATAGCAAGTACGAATAAATTGCACAGATAGATGTTTACCATGCGGAGAATGATTAGGGCAAATAAAGCTCTCACCTATTTATACTAGATTTTGCAGCATTAACCTAAATGTATGCCTTAGTATTAATCTCATAGTCCTGGCCATGAATTTTCACAAAATTTAAAGGTCAAGTGGAGAGTAGTATGATAAATAAAGAAATTTTTGTCTATAATATAGTAAATCTATATTTGCAGAAAAAGTAACTGGTTTCATTTGACAACTACACAGTACAGAAAAAGTATTATGGTTTAAAAGCAATATTACAATTAATTATCTAAATGTTTTAAGTTTTCATTTTAAGATCTCATTTTTTCGGCTTATTTGACCACACTTATGCTTTATATTCTTTGCAACTATGTCTCATAAAAGGTCATTCTCTTCCATGCCAATATCTTCCACACCAATTCATTAAGTGGCTTGGGATATGGACAAAACGGTTGATTTCAGGAAGAATCTTGGTTATGGACAAATTAGAGGTGATATACCCGAGGAGTTTCTTGTTGATGAGAGAGTTGGAATGGAATCAAATTCCAACATATCTTGATGACTTTGACTGTCTTAAGATACTTGTGTTACACCTGACAAATAAAGACGGCAGGTATGTAGATGTGATACTACGGTTCCGGAATGAGGACACATTCCAAGAGAAAACAAATGAATACTAGATAACATTGAGACTGCAATGTGATACCTTGTATCCTTTATTGGGTATAAGGGTGCACTACTTAAACATTTTTGGAATTTCAAGGAAAAGAACAACAGTAAAGAGTATAAGTATGCACCTTATAGCAAGTATGAATAAATTGCACAAAAGGAGGTTTATTTCATACAAGATCTGTTTACCATACAGATGATTATTTGGGCAAATGAAGCTCTTACCTATTTATAATATAACTTACAAAACTAATAGATAAGATCTAAAGTTAAATATTACAATTTACGAATAGAATTGCCCATCTAGAATATTCTACAAATTCTAAGAAAGTATAAATTATTTCCTACAATTCTAGAATTTTTCACAAAATGTAAGAATCATATTTGGGTTGAGCCTTGAAAAGTTCAGGCGACTTGCATTTTTTAGCTGTCTTTTATAATATCCATCATACTTGTGACATTTACATATGCAAGTCTTGCACGGGTTCTCTTTTTTCACTCAAATAGAATTTTAATGTCACGGACACTCCGACTATGACATTAAGCTTGCTTCTCAAAAAGTAGGTCAAAGTGGTCATTTTTCATTCCAACTGCTTCCAATGGAAACAACGGGAAGCAGTTGGAAGCAAAAATTAATTATGTTTAGTTGAACCTTCTGAACGCCAATATCAAGGTGAAAAATATATATTATTAATTAAACTGTTAAGCAACACATCATGTTGTCAAAACTGTAAATCCAGATGGATGCCCAACCACCAACCACCAACCACATAAAAATTACAAGAAAATTTTCACATAAAATACATACATTAAATAATCAATTCTTTAAGACAAGTGATATGACTCAGAAGAATCAACTCACGAATCAAGTATCTACCATTGGGCAAGCTACTATAATAACTGTGAAATATATATGTAAAAAAATTTGCCGGGACCATGAGCCATGCCAGAATAATAATACATCTGGACTGTTTTTCTGGCTCTGCTTCTCTTCCTCATCTTCATAGCATCTAAAACTTGTGAACCACGAAAAACAATTTCCGAGGGGGAAAAGAATGAGACTAAACAAAACGATACGCCATGACTAACGAATAGGGTGATATTGGGCTGATATTCTCTTTGGGGGTAACTTGCGCAAGATGAAAAGGACAAGAGCTGAAGGTAGGATCTCAACCAGCTGTTATTGATACGAAACAATCAATTTCCAGTTTCAATCGGTGAAAGAAATTAATAACATAATTTAAAATATTGAAGATCATGGATACACAAGCTTAGTAGATTACCGTGTAGTAGATAAAGTTCAAAACTGGATGGTCCAAAACATCTAGCGTTGCATCATCATCAAAAGCAGATAAAACAACCTGCATTTTGCAAAACAAGTTCCAAGCATGTTGCAAGTATAAGAATGTAGCAAGACCTCATAAAGCAGTATAGTCATATAACTAATTACTTCATAACAAAAGTTACTAACTAATTACTTCATGAACAAAAGTTACTACAAAAATGTTTCAAGCAAATACATGATATTATTAGTTTATTACTATTAAGAACTCTGATTCCGAGATATCACTTGTGCACTTCCAACTGTAATTCCAATTTCACTAGTTAAGTTCTAAAGACCAACCTGAAGCACATAAACCGAAGAATTTGGTAGCTTATATGCAGGATGAAAAGAGAAGTATAACAACATTAATAATAATAAAAATTGGAGGGAGATAATGCAAATACGTAGAAAAGAAAAGCTCAATTTTCCCTATATTGTTTGGCAGGTTGGCTCAAGGGGAGGATAATACAATAATCTTTCCTGGCCACATCAAATCTAGTGCCCCCATGCAAATCATCTTTCTCCAAGACTTCCAGTGTAACCAACAGAATCTCTTTCTACACTAACTCAAACAAGGCCACTGACAGTTGATGGTCATTCACAGGCTCACAGGTCAACTACCACCAAACTAAAAAAGTAAACTACACATTTATTTCAACAAAAAAAAAAGAAGTAAACTACACATTTATTTCAAAAAAAAAAAAACTACCACCAAACTCTCCTTCTCCACTTTGCACTACTTGATTGCCATGACTATCCCTACCAGCACTGTTCAGTACTATCAAAATATTGTTTCCCAGAACTTTTTCCCACAGAATAGGATATTAAAACAAATAGGTCGTGTCTAGGATTTATCACATAGGCTGACTACTTTGCACTAAGAGATGGACAAAGTCATAAAGAACCTTTGCTGATATCTCTCATGTATTCACTCAGTCTCAAAAACCCATACTAAGAATTTTCACTTCAAAGATGCTTAATTTCAAACGATGGGAAATATTCAGGTGCTTGGGCTGTGTGCTAAAAGGGCCTTAGAGGTTAAGAGTGTTTTCTTTATTAAAAAAAAAAAAAAAGCCTCATATAAATATAGACCACTTTAATTGCTTTGACAGCTTC
This sequence comes from Pelargonium cotyledonis, assembly GCA_036897625.1. NCBI lineage: Eukaryota > Viridiplantae > Streptophyta > Magnoliopsida > Geraniales > Geraniaceae > Pelargonium > Pelargonium cotyledonis. Next base: position 6,327 of record JAYMTA010002046.1, on the reverse strand, counting down.
AACGGAAAAATACTGTTAAATAGATGATCCAAATAGAAATTTGATTATCTAAGCAAAAATATCCAGGAATTATAACTGAATCCAAGTTCCACTATACCCGTGTGGTTTTCTACATAAGGCTGCAATGTTGAATTATACGCAAAAAAGAAAAAGAAAAAAAAGAAGATAAAATACAAGAATAATACAGTATGTCTTATGTTCTTCAATTTGGAATTTCAATGCATTACTTCACAAGATTTCTTTCCCCTAAAAATACCCATCTACCATACTAGTTGAAACTTACCACAAAACATCTTATCAGAAAGCAGGTGAAGCATATGGCCGTAACAGATCCAACCTGCGATAGAAGGCACAACTTGAATAAATAAAAAACTATAGTAGAATTTCTTCATTTATGTTTATTTTAAATTTAAGAAATCTAGCAAATGTGTTTTGTAAGCTAATAGACAAAACTACAGAAGAGAAAAAACCTCATGAAGCTTCTTCCTTCGCCCTTTAGATTCAATTGGAAAGCGTCTCAGCATGAAGAATAATCTGAAAGCATAACATAAGACAATCCACAAGGAAAAATGACAAACCAATATATATTAAATGAGTGACAAATACTGAAGATACAGAAACAGAGATACTTCACATGATCTAAGTATAATTAACACAGAATGATACAGAAAACTCACCTTCCTCCATACAGAAGAAAACCTAATGCAGCTATAAATGACACCACTGGGGAAAAAAGAATTCGATAAATAAGTATGCATGCAAAAATAAAAGGAATATGGGATATGAAGTCTTAGATCTCCAAGAGAGGAAGTTTGAAGGTTTTAGATTGAGTGCTATGAAGACTGACCTGCAATAAATATCTTCCCAATGAATTGGACAACACTGTTGTCATCTATCCATAAGTACGCCCAGATGCAAACCTAATACCAACAACTCATTTCAGGAAACCTCACTAATGATAGTAAAGGCAAATAGATATTTAAAATGATGTTTTATCAGTTTCCCACCATGAACCAGTGTGTTTATGCTAGGGTTTAAAAGAGCATCAATAATGCAAAAAGTTAAAATGTAACCTACAGCAAGGAGTTGAGGTACACCACTCGCTATACCTCATGATGAAGTGAAAGTAAGCAAGATTTCATTAATTTGTCAGGAAAATAAAAGGGAATGTCTAGTTAATTATACAACCTCCAGTATAGACGAATGGATTAAGATCCACGGAGGGAAGATCCTTCATTAAAAATAATCATTTGATTGGTCCTAAGCCAAGCACTATTTTCATGGACACTTCATAACTGCTTTACTTTCTTTTCTTTTTTAAACAACATGCCATATCAGATAATAATTTGAATATCCAAAAGAAAAGCTGATTAGAAATTAACTAGGTCATTAAGTGGCCAGTGCATGCTATGCTTAGTGTGCCAAAAGGCAAGAATATGTTAATTCAACCCACACTGCACGCAATTAGGTGCGATATACATAATAATTTTAAACGAACCTAAGAGGTTATTCTTGATATGAAGATCCTTAATCAACTGACTATTACTAATTAAATGATACTTTATGTACTACTCAGGCAGTAAAATTCAAAAGAGATGGAGCACACCTGTACTAAGTATACAACAGCATTAACTGATATGAAAACAATCCTCAATTTGTCTGTTGGTAAGCTTCTTGCCTGGTCATCACAGTAGAAGAGTAAAAATAGCTCCTGGTCAGTTCAAGAGAGATAATTGCATTCACAAGCTTATATATCTTACACAAGGATGAGCCTTGACATAATGAAAACCCATAATCCTGGATATGCAGTCATTAAAAGGTCACTTGCCTGATGATATATCTCTGCCCAAAATAGGACAAGAAGTGTATATGTAGTGAAAAATAGAAGTCCCGGAAAATCCAACAATACCCAAGTCAGTACCTGGTACAAAATGCATCTGTCAAATATCAGAATCATGCCTCAGGCGATATAGATTGTCACATATTTCAAAAACTACAGTGACATTTCCATTCCAATTCAGATGCATAATTTACCATAATTCACACACAATACATACAACAATTGTTTGTGATCCAATGAACATATTGTAGACATTTTAATAGTATGAAACGTTGTAAGAGGCATTTTTTGGCAGCATTAGAAAATTAAAGTTTCACATGAGGTTGGACCAATATCAGTTGAACATATCTATGGAAACATCTTCATTTCTATCATATTTCATAGCTGGCAATAAGACGTGTGAGAAAAGTTAGATAGACATCAAACGATATGTCTATTTTTCTGTTAAGTTATTGAAAGCATTCAATAACATCTCACATTAAGATAGCAATAGACTAAAATTGATTAAGGTTGAAGCCCAGAAAGAACACCTTTTGGGCATATCTGATAGGAAAAATATTTTAAACCCTTGTAGATAAGTGTACTACCAAGCCTTTGTCCGTAACACATTCAAAGTTTCAAACCAGTAGAGCACGCCTCAATTCAATTGATCACTTTATTTCTCCATTTTTTTTCTCCTCTGTTGCTCTTTCTGTGGCTTTATAGTTTATATACAATCTGTCACGAATGGGCAGTTGAAGATAGCAGTCCTTTTCATGACTCATAAGATAAGGCATTTCATGAATTCTTGAGACTGATTCTAGTCAATCCATCAAGGTATTGGCTTTAGTTTTGTTGGATGGTACCTTTCAAGTTTATAACTTATGGAAATAAATGCACTTCTATTATTAGGGGAATAAGACTCAGTGAAAACCAAAAGCCTTAGTAGTTAGTATATTGAAGCTAAAAAATGTAACTATAATGTCAAGCATACACACAATAACTAACCTTGGGATGCAAAACAAACACTTCCTTGTGAAATCCAAATACTACAGCCCGTACTGCAACATTAAAACGCACAATCAATATATTGAATTTGTACCCAAATGAAAGGTTAACAACCAAAAAAGGTGTTGCTTAAACTATCACCTCCATTAACTATGAAGTTCATAAGATGAAAAACCTTCTGCGTTGTCCAACCATATTCAGGCACTCTCAATTCAATCCTTATTAATTGTACCTGCAGCACAACAACACCAACACCCAACATTAGTAAACTATCAACAAATCTAAAAGACAAACTGTCACTTTAAACTTGCAAAAACAAAAACAGTGGCGCACTTTCAATATCCATATAATAAGCCATATAGTGTATCATTGTACAGAGATACAATTTATGTTTCCCCTATTTTAAGCCAAACTGGTTATCTCAGAAAGAAGCCACTATCTATGAGACTCAAAAAAGCTTTATTAAAATAAAATTAAAAAGTTCTTTCTTTTCCTCTTTGGATAGATTCAGCTCAGACAAGCAAAGTCATCTCTTAGTCATATCCATTTCAATTTACTCGTTAGAGTAACAGAATGGAGAAAATCAACGAGATAATAATAATTATTTAAATAATAAAAAAAAAACTTTGAATGCATCTCGTTCCCATCTCTAACCTCCCACAGCTCCATAAAAAATGTTATCATCTTAAAACCCCTAAATCTATCAGTAATTTAGCAGTAAAGAAGTTGCGATCAAGGAGGAGAAGCAAGAAATGAAGCAAACGCGATCTAAATTCTATAGAAATACTCATTCGCAAAACAAATCAAAGATGCAATTGGCAAGCAAAAGGTGAGAAATAGAAGCGAACCAGAGCAACTGAGGAGACGAGAGCGTAAGCAGCGCAGAGAGCGTAGAAGATCCCGTCCTGCCAGCGAGTGGAGTCGTTGATGTCGTCCCCCCAGCCGGTGACGAGCAGACCGAACTCCATGGGCCACTCGTTGAGTGCAGGTGGCATTCCCCTCATTGGCGGACACGGGAGGAAGGAGAAGCAAGCGAGCAAGCAGTGCAACAAGTCAAAATGGCTGCGGAGAGAAGAAACCACTCCAGAGTCCAGACAGCAGCAGAAAGATGAAATAGGACCACACCAGACGGTCCAAGACAAGAAGAGGGAAGTGCGAGCGAGTGAGTGAGGTGGGCTTTTTTGGGCTCTTTGTGTTTTGGGGGGATTTTGGTTTCTGTTTCCGATCTCTCACCTAAGCTTCCAACCATAACACTGGGTGAGAATGAGTTGGACACCAGTGGTCGCTGTGTTGGTCCTCAATACACGTGTTTTCTTATATTTATTTTTTCTTTTCTTTTGGTATGATATAAAAGTAAACTACACATTTAATTGAAAAAAAGAGTAAACTACACATCTATTTCAAAAAAAAAAAAGTAAACTACACATTTGTTTCAAAAAAAAAAACTACAAAATATCTGGCATTATTTGACAATGAATTGGCCGCATGATGTATATAAATAGTCAAGATTTAGAATGGCAAATGAAGATGTGATACGTGACGTTTCAACACCACGTTATTCCATTCTCTAAAAGTTGGACGGTCTACCACAACAAACTTTTAGGAGCTCTGAAAACCTCTAGGAATCTCCTCCAAATATCTTAAGAGTTTTCGGATATCCCAACATGTCAACATGGGGATTTTCTCTGCGCCCTTGTGGACTTACACCCGAAAAGCATGCATGTGGTAATGAAACTAATTAAAATGTACTTGCGGTTGTAAAACCGAATACATGCTCACAGTTACGAAACTGAAGAGTGCCCACGATTATAGAACTCGTTTCATGATCAGGGACTTGCTCCTATGAGTTATGTCTCTCATGAATCGAGCCAACGCTCAGATGCGAGCAAGTTGAGTTGGTGTGTGCTCCTTGATCACGACTAAGTTTAGTTATTGGGAACTCATCTTTATTGTGACCAAGATTTTCTGGTCGCGATCAATTTTGGCTTGTAAGTGTATATACACATTTCTTATTAAGATGAATTAGATCTCATATTTTACAATAGACATTTTCTCTCGTAGTCCCATGGTGATCAAATATTCAAGTCTCTACCTTTTCCCCCCAACGGTCTGATCTTCCAACTTCATCCCCAGGCTTCAACACTTTGAACATTTACTAAACAATTTTCATACCACGTGAATAAAACGAAATGGCTCCTAGTGTGATTCTTTGATCGAGTAAAAAGAAACTCATCGCTGCTATCTATTATCAACCCTTCTTGTCTAGGTTTTAAATAATTTACCCGAATTGCTTATCTTTAAGCTCTTTTCCTTTCTTTCTGAAAAGGAACACCACCTACCCAAAGTTATAAAATTAACTAGAGTAGGAAACAATCATATATTTCAAAGAACAATGTTAAAATGGCTTTAAACGTGGGACTTGTTAATTTCAAAGAGAGATGACTAATTCATGAGAAATCAAGATATATTATTAAATCATAAGTAATCAAAAATCGACCACCTAATTAAAATGCATGTCATATTTGATTCAATCTAAATTCAATTTTATACATATTTCATAACGGATCTCATACTTCAATCTAAAATGAGAATAAAATCCGAACCGAATCTATTTTAATCAACGATATTGTCACTACTATTGAGATCTCGGGTGTATAAGAAATAAAACAAGGAAGGGAAAAAGTCACGTGAAGCATGCATGCATGTGAAAAGATGTTGCAAACGGCTGGATCAATAATGCGACGGAGTGTTGTATGTATTATGTTTTCATATGAAGCCGACTGGAAGTTTCTTCTTGGGCGGTTTGTGGCGGGTTTTTTTTTAAATTTTTTTTTCGGGTTTGTCCCGCGGGGGGGGGGGGGGTTGCTTTCACTTTTGTTGCACAATCTATGTATTTACACTGCATTGTTGGTTTCGGGAAAAAAAAAAAAAAAAAAAAAAACCTTATTACACTGCATTGTTCTATATTTATAAATAGGTTAATTGCACTTTAATGCTTTATAATTGACACATTTTACAATAACTTGTCTTAAATTATTTTTTTTTTGTAACTTTGCAGTACCATAATCTTTCATGAGCTCTTTCCGTTAACATTTCATCCATTAAATTGTGAAATTACCAAATTGCTCCTATAAAAACCTTATTCTTCCTTTCTCTCTAGTTTTTTCTCCAAATTTTCGGTCACTTAAGGTGGTTGCCGCAAGCGATTTCGTCGTCGGTTTTTGCCGAAATTAATGGAAGAGCATACTTGAAGTGTAAAAAATTCAATCCAAGTGGCGATTTGGTCGGATTCTGGTAGAGGAAAGAGATCGGCACGAAGTCGTGTGGTGATCGGAAAATTTTTCGGCATCAGTTGGTTGTAAATCTGAGATGGGTTGTTGCCGAAATTGATGGAAGAGCATCCTTGAATATTCAGAAATTCAATCCAAGTGGCGGTGTGGTCGGTTTCTTGTCGAGGAAATAGATCAGCACGGAGCCATGTGGTGGTCGGAAAATTTTCT
>JAYMTA010002045.1:0-17742 GCA_036897625.1 Pelargonium cotyledonis | reverse complement strand
TAACAGCAGTCTCTGCCATTTCTTTCTTTCTTTCTTTCTCTGGATGAACACACACAAAAAGATATGAAATGAATCTGAAACTGGAACCAAGAAGTAACAGCCTGCTGCACATTATTCTATGGCAATCATTACCAGAGAAATCAACAATGGAGAACAGCTGTATTGGGGAAAGTTGTGGCAGAACCACAAGGGTCTTAGTCACCTACTTGCTAAAGTAGATGTGACCAGAGCTTCTTTGGAATCAAAGGATCTTAAAAAGCTGTTGAAGAAGAACAAAGAACTGTTTGAGGAACCTAAAAGCCTACCACCAAAGAGACAGCATACCATGCTATTCCTTTAGTACCAAATGCTACCCCAACTAACCTCAGGCCCTACAGGTACAGTTTTGTGCAGAAGGGGTGATTCAAAGCATGGTAGAGAAAGTAAAAATTACACGTATCTATCCTAAAGTATATACTTTTTATACGTATTTATCTAAAATTTGGTTCGTAACTATTAGATATCTTAAAGTATGTCACAAAATTTTTCATCCATTTTTCCATCCAAAACTCCGTCAACTATTTTTGTACAAAATTTTGTACATATAGCATTGCTAGAAAGAAACACTACCAAAATAAATTGTTCTTTTTTTATTATTGAATTTAAGTTTTCTAATACGAAGAAAAAAAAACGAATTCCCTGATCGAGTGTAAAAAAAAAAAAAAAAAAAAAAAAAAACTCATCTTTGCAGCAAAGAAAGAAAAAGAATTCACAATACAAAAAAAGCCCATTTAACGGTCCATAACGAATAGAGCCCAACAAACAGCCCATGAAACTAAAAAAGCCCAATTCTATATACTCCTCTCTCTCTTTTTCTCTCTCTCCTTTGAGCTCTGTCTTCACAGGCTTCTCGTCCCGTGCCATTGAAGCAGCAAGCAAGCTTCGCAGCTTCATATTCCGCTGCAGCAACAATGTCCGTTCTGCTTGTCACGAGTCTGGGTGATATCGTCGTCGATTTGCACGCGGACAGGTGTCCTCTTACCACCAAGAACTTCTTGAAGCTATGCAAGTACGTATTCAACAACATTTATCTCTCTCTCGATTTCGGTCTCTCTGTTTCTTCGCTCTGAAAGTCTTGTGCTTGATTCATATTAGGTTCTTCTTACGCCTTTTCTCTCTCTGGGTTTCGATTGAATTCGTAATCGCATTACTTTTTCCTTCTCAAATACCTAGGTGCTTACTTGCATATACGATTTTTATTTTATTTTTTATTTGTTAATTTAAGAGTTTGATGTTAAATTTCGATTCAATCTGTTGGGTTTCTGAGAAAGCTCTGAGCTTTCAAGTTTATAACTCTCTTGCTTTAATAGAACAATAGTGGGCCTGAATTGTATTTGCCAGGTAAATGGAGAAATGAATTTTAGTGATGTTAATTTGGTAGTGAGCTGCTTCTGAAATGATATAGTGTTTTTGTATGGTTAAAGCACCAAATGTAGGTGAGATTGTTTGTGATAGATGAACTATGATGTCAACTTTTGTAGAGGACTTTGTAATGGATGAAGGGTTTCTGAACTGTATGGCTATTTGATGATTAGTTCTGAGTGTGAATTTGTATACTTTGATCTCGAGGAGTTTATAGTTCAAAACTTCGACTTTGTTTTGGTTCTTTTTTTCAGGATGAAGTATTATAATGGATGTTTGTTTCACACGGTTCAAAAGGATTTTACAGCACAGACAGGTGATCCCACCGGAACAGGGACTGGAGGTGATTCAATCTATAAGTAAGATATATGGCATTTGCTGATACCATATGAGCTGTCTTTACCTAGTTTCAATGTCTCTCATTTCTGGATTAAATGTGTTTTAACCATCTTTTTTTGGGCAATTTGCATGTTTATAATTTTTATGTGATCAATTTTTTTCTTTCAGATTCTTGTATGGCGAGCAGGCGCGCTTTTTTAGTGATGAGATTCATCTTGATTTGAAGCATTCCAAGATGGGAACGGTTGCCATGGCTAGTGCTGGAGAAAATCTTAATGCTTCTCAGGTATGAATTTGATTAGCTGCTAGATACTTGTTTCAAGCATGGAAATGGAGGGTTTTTTCTCTTACATTAACATATACGTGCTTATAATTGCTTATTTTTCTTTTAAATTTGTTGCCTTGCAGTTCTATATCACACTACGTGATGACCTGGATTATCTTGATGGGAAGCACACTGTAAGTTTTCTTGTCTGTAATTCTTATGTTTTTATTTTTATTTTTTTAGAAACAAGAAAAGGATATAAAATAAAAAAATGTGTAGATAGGTATGCAAGTGCGAAGGGTGCACATTCCTGAGTTTAGAATTCAATTACATTCACTTAGAAGAATCGCTCTCTACAAAGTTTCGATGTGAAACATTTATTGAGGATTTGAGGTCACATGGTTGGCAGGCTTAATAAGGAGTTTATTTCGAAGAAAAAAATTAATTAAAAAATGGTTCATTATGTTGCTGAATTCATAGATGTAGTCTCGCATATTGCAAAGGTTATCCCCATCTCCTTACTCCCACTTGAATCAGTACATAACTGCAAAATGTCAATGGTGAAGTATGAATGTGCTCTCATTTTCATTCATTTTTCAGGGGGAAATCTCTTTTGCATACTGAATTTCATATCACTCCATAACTATACTCTGGCAGGTTTTTGGAGAGGTAGCTGAAGGATTTGAAACTTTGGCTCGGATAAATGAAGCTTATGTGGATGAAGATAACAGACCATATAAAAATATCAGGTTTACCATTAATTCACTTTACATTATTACTTTATTTATTTAGTTAAAATACATTTTCTTTTTAATCAACCTAATGTATTTCAACAGAATTAAGCACACCTATATCCTAGAGGATCCCTTTGAAGATCCTTCCCAGCTTTCTGAGTTAATTCCTGATGCTTCGCCGGAAGGAAAGCCAAAAGATGAGGTGATGATTGATTTCATATTACTTTTTCTGCTTGTCGTGTGTATGAATTAAATTTAGATAAGCAATAAGTATTTACATGCCGTTGAAGAATGGGTTCCTTGCTTATTAATTAGCGTGTAGTGAAGTCACATAATATCTCATTATGTGAATAAATAACAGAAATAATTTCACTGTTAGATGCATATCAAATGCTTTCAAAAAATCAAATAAAATAAATAATGGGACATGACTTCCCAGGAGAGTTGGTGGTAAATTTGGCTGGCAATGTCAATAATGACTTTGTATGAATTGCTTCTGTAATTAGGTTGATGATAAACCGCGGCTTGAAGATGATTGGGTACCAATGGATGAGCAATTAGGGACAACAGAACTTGAGGAAGTTCTTCGTGCTAAACAAGCACATTCAAGTGCTGTTGTGCTTGAGAGTGTAAGATTACTTAATACTTACATATTGATGCCAGCATTCATTGCCCAACTGTGGCTGTTTTTCTTCTAAATACGGTTCATCCTTATTTTATTTGCATTGCAGATTGGGGATATTCCCGATGCTGAGATAAAACCACCTGATAATGTGCTATTTGTTTGTAAACTAAATCCTGTTACCGAAGTGAGTACTTGTCCTTTCATTGCTGGAGCTACAGTCATAATTACACTTTTGAATGTAGTTCATTTAAAGACCTGTTTAACTTGTTCGATTGTGCATGCAGGATGAGGATCTGCACACAATCTTTTCACGTTTTGGAACTGTTGTATCGTGAGTAGTTATGAACCTGCTCTAATTGATTTTTATTTTACTTTTATTTTATTGAGGGAGAAAAGGGGTTGGGGATGCAATTTTGGTGTCATGATATACATATCTCATGTCATTTAAATGACTACAGAGCTGATGTGATCCGTGATTTCAAGACTGGAGACAGTTTATGCTATGCTTTCATTGGTAAGTGTACAAAATGGTTTCAGTTGCTACTGATTTTCCATGTTTGAATAGTATAATCAAATAGCAAATGAAGTAAACTAATTGTTTACATTTGTTATTTTTTTCTTCTAGAGTTTGAGACCAATGAAGCATGTGAACAGGCATATTTTAAGGTATTGTAGAGGAGAAGTAACTTTGTCTTTCTTCATTATCTATTGATTTACTGCCTGTTCCTTGACCCCATCTCTCTCTCTCTCACACACATATAAACATATTTTTCTTCTTTTATCTAGATATATCCATACTTGACAAAGTACCATAGTTTTTAGCCTCCATCATGTAGTTACTAGATCCACATTACAACATATATTCCATGGATAACTCATCACTGCCTAGCAAAAGCAACTTGGTTTCTTACCTTGGATATTTTTTGCTTGTTTGTATCCCTAAGACATGAAAAACTAATAGCATTGCTTAGGAGTCAATTGAGAATTCACATGTGGTTGAATTATTAATCACATCACTCATTTGAATAACATTGTTGTCAATTATAACTAATGGCTTCAGAAGTGCTGAAAAATTATGAGTATTATTTTCAATCATGTTAAACTGGTTTGTGTATAATCATTCATGGCAGATGGATAATGCTTTAATTGATGACCGGAGGATACACGTGGATTTCAGTCAGAGTGTTTCAAAATTGTGGTCTCAATACAAACGTAAAGATAACCAGGGTAAAGGTATGGATATTTACCACATTCTATGCAATATGATATCATTGATGTGTCAATTTCATTACTCTCAGATGTATTTGGTTTGATTATGGACAGGAAGAGGATGCTTCAAATGTGGTGCTGTTGATCACATTGCTAAGGATTGCACCGGAGGAGCTGACGTTAAACAGCCTTCAAAATTTATATTAAAAGAAAACAATAGACAACGTGGCGGAAACAATGATTCAAAGTGAGTAATCAAGTGCTATTTGGGATCTCTCTCTCTCTCTCTCTCTCTCTAATTGTGCATATTTGATTCTAGGTATGAGATGGTGTTTGATGAAGAAACTCCTGCAACTCCTAGCCGAGAGAAGAGACATCGAAGCCATGATGCAGATGATCAAACTGAGAAACAGAAGCTAAAAAGGCCAACTGCAGGCGATTTAAGACACAAGGATGAAGAGAAAGATTCAGGGGCAAGACACAAAGATAGTGACAGAAGTAGGCCCAAGGAGGATATGGTACGAGAAGATAAAGCAACTCGGTCATATGGAAGCAGAAGAGACCAAGATCAGCCTGTGGAGCGAATGGGTAGGCAAGAGCACAAGGAGAAACCTGAGGATATTAATAGAGGTCGAGGGGATGACAGGGAGCATAGGAAGAGATACGCAGAAAGCGGGGATCAGAGAGATGATAGAGATCATAGAAAGAGATATGAAGAACGCGGGGATCGGAGAGATGACAGAGGAGTGTATAAGAAGATTCATGCGGAAGGTGGTAATAGAAGGGACGACAGAGAGTATAGAAAGAGAGATGTAGAAAGTGGGGATCAGAGAACTGACCGAGATTATAGGAGGAGAGATGCAGAAGGGGATCGAAGGGACGACAAAGATTACAAGAGAGACGATGCAGGAGGTGATCGAAGGAATGACAGAGAGCAATATAGGAAGAGAGATGCAGAAGGAGATCGAAGGGATGAGAGAGAGAATAGAAAGAGAGACGATGCTGTAGGAGAACAAAGGGACGAGAGGGAGAATAGAAAGAGAGATGCTGAAACTGACAGACGAGATTGGAGAGATGTGAAAGAAGAACGCCGGCACAGTAGTCGTCGAAGTGACAGGGGTTAGTGGTCCTCACTCATTCAGTGTTTTTTTTTCCTTCTTTTCAATTTGCTCTTCTTATATGGGAAGATTTGCAAGTGCAAGTAACATGACAATGATGCTACAATGATGGATGTGCTAAAAGCGGAAAATCTGTTCGGATAAAACTGTTTGTATACACATGGCTTGAATTCCGAATCTCTATCCATATAACATACATTTCTAATTTGCCATACCTTTTCTATTTGCAATTCTGATAGCACAAAAGCAGTAGCTCATGGGTTCCTTCTCTTCCTTATATATAACAAAATGATGTGTCAGCTAGTAAGGCAACAAATCAATCATTTTATTGATGATTTGTCAAATTCAAAAATGTTACAGATTGACACACATTTTTAGTTGAGGCACTGGACGTGTTACCGACAACTAGTAAAATCGTGTGAAAGGTGACTGACTAGCTAGCTAGGTTTCGTTGGAGTTGACTATATCAAATCCATGTCAAAGTTGTGCATCTTCTAGGAAATATTGTGACTGTCAATATTATTAATAATGGATTTCCAAAACCATTTCAAATCGTAAAACTATGCGGAATTTATAGGAAGCTACGTACCTAGTAATTATATACGACAACAGGGATAAAACTAACCTATATTAATTAACTATTATGCATGAATTAACATAATTTTTAGAGACAAATTAGATGTGAAGATTTGGCTAGTTGGTTTTTTACTAAATTCACTACAGATCAGTTACCAATAACTTGATAATTGATATATTGATGATAGCAAGTTAATTTTCTATCAAGACCATCTCACCATGCTTTCAATTATCTTCCCGTTCTTATTTTCCATAACAAAATATATTTTTAACGTTGCGGTAGATCTAGTTGTTGATGGTGTTTGGGGGAACATTTCCAACTGGCTTGGAGATGAATTCAGAGCAAGAGTACTACTACTCTTCCATCGACAAAACAATCTCAACAACGACCAAGTCTCTCTCGAACACTATACATTGGTGAGCTACAATTCGTTTCAGCAACCTATTTATCTTCATAATCTCGTCCAAAAAGTTCATGGTTGAGGTTCAGTCAAGAACAGAGACGACCGTTCTGATCCAATTCTTTTAAATGTTTGCTTTCTTAGATGGGCAATATTTGCACTTATAAATTTGTCCATTGTTAATAATAAAAATATAAAGATGCAAAACATGGGGTGATTACTCTTTTTTTCTTTTCATGTTTTGTTATGGTTCTGCAGGCTGCAAGATCACTGAAAATTACTTGGGGTGAGACTAGTGAACATTGGACTTGGCAAAGGCTAACAATTAGGTGCACTCTCTCTCAACAACTAATTAATGGAGTGTTATTAAACCATTTTTTTAAAGTATGGATAGATTTTAAATGAACATCAGTTACTAGTTTGTTTAAACTTTCTTGTAGAAATGAGGCTATTACAGTGGCCAAACTAATCAAAGTGTACTGGTTCGAGGTGAGAGGGGAAAAAAAGATGTCGGAGCTCTGTTCGGGAGTTGAATACGAGGCAGCTTATGAAGTTAAACTGACAAATGATGCATTAGGTTGGGAACAACCTATTACACTTGATTTAAAAGTTCTTGATAGAATTGTCCAAACGAGACAAGTTAGCATTTTGCAGAAACCTACAGAGTAGTGGTTCGAGCTGAATGTTGGCAACTTCCTGGCTGAGGACTCAGGAAATGTGCGCTTTGATCTTAAAAATGTCGATACTAGCTATAAGAAAACGGGACTTGTTATCAAAGGTGTCGTTATTCGGTGAAGTAATTAATGTACCGTCTGGATGAGAACCAATAATCAAAATGAGAATGACAGATAGGGAAGTTCCTCGCAGAGAGAAGTGACTCGGGAGAAGTTACAGATAGGGAATTAGTTAATGACAGTATGTGATTTCCACAGATGCTGCTGCTCATAGCATGTATACATTTTCAATTACAAGCAACAAGATTGTGAGTTTTGTGATCTACTTTGATTGTTTGTTGGTTTTGAGTATAAATAATTTTGTTGGAAATTTGATCTGACTTCTTGTATTTGTTTTAACCTTTATGATAATACAATTAGGCAAATTTTGATTTATCGAAATAATATATCAAAGAAAAAATTCGAGTCAAATGTTGTATTCGGTTATTCAAAGAATTTGGATCTAAACGCAACCTTACGGATTTTTTGCAATTTCAAAGGGTACGTGTTCGTAAGTTGTAAGTTATACAATAAAAAATACACAAGTTGACTTGCCCAAAAATTATTTGGATTCACTTTATGGTACCCAAACTCACAAAAATTTGCTGCCAAAAAAATAAGTGCCCTTAAATTTGGATCTAAATTGTCACCATTAGAGGTCAAGAAGATGGAGAAGTATAGCTGCTCCATAATAAATGTTCAAGAAAAGTCATTAAATTTAAAGTTCATGTGCCCTTCAAGTTTGAAATTTGGAACACGGTTTACTCGACTCCTTTATCGGAGTCGTCCCAATTAGAAAACTCAACTTCTGTTCATAAGAAAATTCAGCAACTCCTTAATCACCATAAATTAACGAACATGTCTCTAGCAATTTAAAGGTCTAAGTCTACCAAATTTGACACATTCTTGAATAAGAAACTTTCATCCAACGCGCATATAACGAGGATCGTATCGATTTTGAGTTCAAGATTAACAGAAAATACGGTTGTACTAAAATTTGGTAGGAAAAATTTAACCGCTTCTTTCTTGCAACGGCTTAAGAAACATTTACAAGACGAATATATACAAGATTGAACAAGAAACCAATAGTGTTCAGGAATGAGACTTTGCGACTTTGCCTCTTAACCCTAGCCCAGGGCTTTTGGCATCTTACCGTACTAAAGTGGTTTCTTACACCACCACCACCAAAAATATGTTGAGTGGGGTTCGATCTTGATATCTCTTTCTACTCACACAGCTGGATTAACCAACTTACGCAAATGAGTATGGTTCACACCAAAGACCAATTGGATTTTGATTTGGCCGTTTAAGAACAAAATGGATACTAAGACCATTAATTGAAACATGAATAGAACCTAAAGTTCCCGCCCCGAACGAGGTAAGAGACATGTATTTTTTGGGTAGCGGGATAGGTACGGGACCATTTTGAAATACAACTCTTCTTGAATAGTCCCATACAATTCCTTATAAATACACCATCCAATGCAAAGCCACAGCACGCTCAAAACAGATACATACACACAACTAGTCTTAAACAATTTTCTTGCACTTCCTTTCAACAATGGAAGTTCTAGGGAATGACAGAGAGTATAGGATAAGATACGCAGAGAGTTGGGATAGGAGATGTGACAGAGATTACAGAGAGTATAGAAAGATATACGAAGAAAGCGGGTATTGGAGAAATGGCAGAGATTACAGAGAGTATAGAAAGAGATATGTAGAAAGTGGGTATCGGAGAAATGACAGAGATTACAGGAACAGAGATGCAGGAGGTTATCGAAGTCACAGTTGTGACCGAAGTGACATGGGTTAGTGCTCATCTTACTCTCATTCACTGTTTTTTTTTTTTTTTCATTTTGCTCCACATATGGAAAGATTTGCTGGTGCAATTAACTTAACAAAGATTTTGTTAAAAAAATTTAGGGAGTAAGCTCATAATCACAATTTATGCATAAAAGAAAACTTACCTCTTGAAGAATCCATGATTGTACAGCGTCTCCGTCCTTTGATTCTTGCTATATTCAACTTGTTTTCTCAATTTGTTTCAGAAAATGGGAGAGAAAGAGACGAGAGACAAAGTGTTTTGTGCTCTGTGTCTCTCATCTCTTTCTCTCCCATTTTCTGAAACAAATTGGGAATACAAGTTGAATAGAACAAGAATCAAAGAACGTAGATGTTGTACAATCATTGATTTTTCAAGAGGTAAGTGTTCTTTTATACATAAATCGTGATTATGAGCTTACTCTCTAAACTTTTTTAACAATTGGTATCATAGCCAAATTAGGGATTTATGCATGTTAGTATTGTTCTTGAAAATACGTAATCTTGCTTTGCATGCATGATTAGAACAATTTTGTTTACTTACATGATCCCTAAATCACATCCATAGTTGTTGCATGTTGATATTTTGATGATGAAGTAAAATTGAGGATTTGTGTGTATTATAGTTGGAATATGGTTAAAATATCATTGCATGAAGGATTTGTTCATTTTAGTTGGAGTCTGGTGTTTCCAGTTTCTAGTAATGTTTCTGTTTTCGGGTAGTTGATTTCAAAATTACGTGTGTGCTAATAATGAATTAATGTTATCCATAAGATTAAATAAATAAATAATCCATACAAACTAATGTACAATAAATAAGAAAAAAGATACACAAAAGTCTTCCAAGTTTTTTCTTCCATCAAAACCATCTCACCAATATGCATTGCAATTATCTTCCTCTTCTTCTCCACAGCAAATCCTATTGTCCCCACCGTGGTAGATCCAGTTCTCAACGAAGTTTTGGGAAGCATTTCTCAATGGCTCGGGGAGGAGTTTTCTGCATTCTTAGACTTAAAGCGATATCTTGAAGAGCTCTCCTCAGCTGTAGCTAACATCAACGATGTCCTTCAATACGCCAAGAACAAGAAGCCGAAGAGTCAGGGATTGATAAACTGGCTCAGGAAGATCAAAAATGCTGCGGCTGAGGGTCAAGACTTGTTGGACATTTATGCGGCGAAGAAGGGTAATATTGTGTGCAGAATTCGTGTAGCTCACGGAACCAAAGAGCTCTTGAAGAGACTTGATGAAATTGCTGTAGAGATAGATCGGTTTAAGCTCACAGCAAGACTGCACCATAAAGAAGAGAGCCAAGAAAACAAGAACGTAGCAGCAGATCTAAAGCACAAGAGACTGGTGAGTCAAGATTCATTCCAATAACTCATTGACAGAAAATTCAAGTTGTTCTTTTTCATGGATATTATTGTTGTTAATTATGCAGAAGGAATGGGTGGACAGGAATTTTAGCAAATTTAGTTTCACCTTGAATGCAAGATCACTCATTATATCTTGGGGTCATACTAGCGAATGTTGGTCTTGGAACTGCTTCAAAGAAACAACCAGGTGCTCTATCTCTCTCTCTCTCCCTAAATCTTAGTCAATAACCAGATAATTTGGATGTTCAACCGGCGTAGAGCTGACAATTCGCGCTAATGTGCCGTGTTAGATGTCAAACATGTGTTGTTTAGGTAAATACAAACACGACACGTTTAATAAACGTGTTGATGTGTCATGTTTGAGAGTTTGCTGTATCTAAACCAGAGATGCGAGAAAACGAAAAGGAAAGCAAGTTAATAAAAGTGATTAACCAATGGTATATATGCTTTAACAGTATTTACTACATTGTGCTCAAACTTGTTTAAACTTGATGTAGCAATGAGAAAATTGAAGTAGCCGAGCTAATCCAAGTGTGCTGGCTGGATGTGACAGCAAAAATCAAGAAATCTAACCTCATTCCAGGAGTAGAATACGAGATTGCATATGTAGTCAAGTTGAAAAATGAGGCATCAGGATGGAAACCTCCCATTACACTTGGATTATCACTACCAGATGGAACAATCCGTTCGCGCCAAGTTAGCATTCGGGACAAGCCTAGAGAAAAATGGTTCGAGCTGAATGTCGGGAAGTTCCTCGCAGAGGAAAGTGACTCGGGAGGAGATGTGTGGTGCAAAATGCTGAATCATGGCGGGCACTGGAAGAGAGGACTTGTCATCAAAGGTGTCAGTATTCGTCCGAGAAAGTGCATATATATGTGATCGTTAGTAGTTACAGATAGGGTTAGTAAATGACAGAATGTGATTTCACAGATACTGCTGCTCATAGGTCATAACATGTATGCATTTTCAATTCCAAGAGAACAAGATTTTGAGTTTTGTGATCTACTTTGATTGTTTGTTGGTTTTGAGTATAGGTCATTTTCTTGGAAATTTGATCTGACTTCTTGTGTTTGTTTTAACCTTTATAAATAATACAATTAGGCAAATTTTGATTTATTGAAAGAATATATCAAAAAGTACGATCAGGTTCATATGGTTCATATACGGGTACCTAACCCGGAAAAGGTTCGAGTTCATATACAGGTGGTAGATTTTGCATATAAAAAATACATATATAGATTTTCTGTGACAATTACTACATTGTGAGATCTTAACAGAATTGGGTTACATCCCTCGTTATATTGCTTTTCGATCTCAACTTTATATACTAAACCAACTAATTTGATCAAACTTATTCATGCATGCAGTGATGGAACATTGAAGTAGCCAAGCTAATCACAGTGTGTTGGCTGGACATAAGAGGAAAATATAAGATATCTGAGCTTTCTCCGGGAATTGAATACGAGATTGCGTACCAGTTTAAGCTGACAAATGGTGCATCGGGTTGGGAACTTCCCGTCACGCTTAGATTATCACTTCCAGATGGAACAATCCAAATCCGCCAAGTGAGCATTCTGGAGAAGCCTAGAGGACAGTGGTTTGAGCTCATTGTTGGCAACTTCTTGGCTGAGGGAAGTGACAAAGGAGAGGTGTGCTTTGATCTGATGAACCATGGAGGACACTGGAAGAGAGGACTTGTCATCAAAGGTGTCATTATTCGGCCAAAAATCAATGTTTAAGATCGAGAAATATATGAGATCGTATTCAATACGAAGAACTCCTATTGTGTAGCTCCTCGCATCAGAATCTCATTTCAGACAAAATATATGTATTGATCAAATGAGTGTGTATGCTAGTGTTAACAATAGTTATGCCACGTATGTTGATTGATAATGGTATTCTATATCACATTCTAAAAACGCTTAGAATCTGTCTTATTTGACCCGATTATCTCATTTCTTGGTGTATTTTTATTAAATTTGGTGTGTTTTCGAGGTTTTCTCTTGTGTTTTACATGTTGTTTACATGTCCGCCAAGTCTTGCCCAAAAAAACTCATAAAAATATGCGGCCAAAATAAGTGCTCATCAAATTTCAAGTTCTTGCATGTAGCTAGGGGCGGATCCAGAAATTTCAAAATATGGGGTCAGAATTTTTTCAAATAAACATAAAGTTCAAGTATCCAGAATAATATTTATATATTTGATTTAATAATCAATGTTCTTGTACCGATAATAACAACTTATCGAACCAACCCGCTTAAATTTGAAAATCAAAGAATGATTTTCCTGACAAGCTTATCATTTAGGTAAAAAATTTCAGAAACTTATTACTGAAAATATATTTAGGGTTCATAAGTTTTGAATGAGGTTATATAACTACGATGATGTCTGATAGTAGCATTCAAAATGATATTTAGTTAGTAAATTTTTTACTAGCTTGAATGTGTTGTGTATTTCTTTTGTAAACCTTGTAATTATAGTAGTTAGAGACGTCAATTCATGTTGTAACACGACACGAAATTAGCATGTATGGACTCAATACATTTTGCAATCGTGTCGTGTTCGTGTTGGAGATCCCAACACATTAGCAATTGTGTTGTATCTATGTTATGTCTCCAAAACACGCACTCGCAATTAATTAGTCTTTGTTGTGTCGTCGGGCCATACAAAGTTGGATAGTGTCGTGTCAAATGTGTTGGTTTCGTCTTACAAAATGTGTTGGATCGCATTTGTTTCTTGTCATTTCAACACAACTCATTTAATTATCGTGTTAAACGTGTTGTGTTCGTGTTTTATGTTCATAATCGTATGGAGTGGTGTATCTTAAAACTGTATTTAGTTTTTAGTTAAGTTTTATTCCAACGCGCATATAATGAGGACTGTATCATTAGTCAACTGACAAAGATTTTGAGTTCCAAATCAACGAAAAATACAGTTGCGCAAAAATTTGGTAGGAAAAGTTTTACCGCCTCTTGTAGTCCTAGCGGGCCATATTGTAATAATTCTACTTGAATAGTCCCATACATTTCCTTATATATACACCATCCAATGCAAAGCCAGAGCATGCTCAAAACACAACTAGTCTTAAACAATATTCTTGCACTTCCTTTCAACAATGGAAGTAGTTTCCGCTATAGTTGGTCCTATTGTCAATGATCTAAATGGGAATGTTTCAAAATGGATCAGAGAGGAGTATTCAGGATTCAAAGATATAAAGCAATACCTCGAGAAGATCTCTTCGACTTTAACGACCATCCAAGACGTGCTTCAAGACGCAGAGGACAAGCAGCTGAAGAGTCGAGCCTTGGGAAATTGGCTTGAGAAGCTTAAAGATGCGGCGTTGGATGCTCAGGCCATACTGGACATGTATGCAACAGAAGCCAGCCTGTGGAAGAAGAAGCCAAAGGTAAGAAACATTCTCTATAAACGTAACGCAGCACAAAAGATCAAAGAGCTCGTGGAGAGACTCAGAGGCATTGCTGAAGAGAAAGAACAGTTCGATCTCACAGCAAGTCTCTACCATGGCTTACCTGATGCACAACGAAACCATCCACAAACAACATATCATGTGGTTGAACCAAACGTTGTTGGTCGGGAAGCTGACAAAGAGAATGTGATAAAAATGTTGTTGTCTTATACAGAAGATGACATTTATGTTATTCCCATCACGGGGATGGAAGGATTGGGTAAAACAACACTTGCTCAGCTCGTCTATAATGACAAGAGGGTAGGTGATCATAAGCAATTTAAACTTAGAATGTGGGCTTGTGTGGGTGGTGAGTTTGACCTACAAAAGATCATTATAGGCATGATAGAGTCTCATTCCGAAATGGAGGATGCAAGCCTCAAAAACCTATCCTTAAGTATCCTTAAAGACCGTCTTTTGCATCTTTTGGGGGGGCATCGTTTCTTGCTTGTTCTAGATGATGTCTGGAAATATGACAATTCGGGGTGGGAGGGGCTTAGAAGTCTCCTGAAAGAAAGTGGAGGAAAGGGAAGTAAAATCATGGTCACCAGTCGGATCCTTAAGAGTTTCGGAGAAGATGGGAACAGAGCCTCCGTACATGTTGGACTGTTTGTTGGAAACTGAGTCTAGGCCATTGTTAAGAAAATCTCATTCGTAGATCACTTAACACCTGTAAATCAAGAGCAGCAAAAAGAATTGGAGGGGATTGATGAGGAAATTGTAGCCAAGTGCAGAGGTTTGCCTCTAGCAATCAAAGCAATGAGAGCTCTTTTGCGTGGCAATACTGCTGTGAGCAAGTGGGAGCAAATTCTTGCAAATGAGATATGGGAAATAGAAGGCAATGATTTAGAAATAGATCATGAAAAAATAATTTTACCGGCTCTAAAATTGAGCTACGACCACCTACCTTCTATCCTAAAGCAGTGTTTCGCGTATTGTTCCATATTTCCCAAGTCCTTAGTTTTCGTCAAGAAAGAGCTGGTCCAATTATGGATGGCAGAAGGTTTTATCCAACAAATACAACAACAGAGGATAGAGGAAACGGGGATGGAATATTTTGACAGACTGTTAGGAAGGTCCTTCTTTCAACCTTCGCACGACGGCAAGTATAGGATGCACGATCTTCACCATGACTTGGCACTCTCAATTCCGTGCCCTCTTTATTGCCAACTTAAGGATAATGAACCGTGCAGCCAGCCTGCTAAAGCCCGTTATATGTCAATACTATGAAACAATGCTGAGCAGGTTGCTTTAAAGGTTGCCTAGGGATCAAAGAAGCTGAGCACACTTCTACTACCTAGTTTGGAGCTTACAAACTTCACGAAGACGCTTGATAAAATCTTTCTTGATCTGAAGTATGTGCGCTCCTTGAATCTTAGTGGTTCAAGCACTCTTAAAGAACTGCCCAAGTCCATTGAAGAGCTGAAGCTGCTGCGCTACCTCGACCTCTCCAACACTGAAATCAGAGTTCTTCCAAACTCGATATGCAATCTCCACAATTTGCAAACTCTGAAACTACTTGGCTGTGTCTGGCTTTCTGAACTGCCCAATGACCTCAGTAACCTGGTTAATCTGCGACATCTGGAGTTGGACGACATGTTCTGGTTCAAATCCTCCCAGTTTCCACCAAAAATGGGAAACATGACCAGTCTGTATAATTTGCATGCATTTTGGGTTGGGCTCGAGAGTGGATATAGACTTGAAGAGTTGCAGAAGATGGCGAACCTTACGGGAGAACTGCGCATGTCAAAGCTTGAAAATGCAGTGAACTCAGGGGAGGCTGCTTCGAACGAGAAAAAGGGCGCTGAGAAGTTAGTATTTGAATGGAGCATGAACAGAGAATACGATCCACAAGCTGAAGCATCAGAAGAACAGGTACTTGGAGAGCTAGAGCCTCACTCCAACATCAAGGAGCTCCAAATATGTCACTACAGGGGAAGCACACTTCCATCTTGGATGGGAAATGAGCTGCTCCGAAACCTGGTAACGCTTACCTTAAATCGTTGCACAAAAGTCAAAATCCTCTCTCTTGGGAAGCTACCACACCTTTCTCGGCTTTTCATAAAGGGCATGCATGCTTTGGAGAAATGGCTCGAGGTGGAAGAGATGCAATTCCATTCACTTGATACTTTGAAGATCAGCAACTGTCCTAACCTAAAGGAACTGCCTGAAAGGATTCCTAACCTCAGAGTTATGAAGGTGAAAAAATGTGATTCATTAAAGGCTCTTCCTGTGACTCCATCTCTGTGGTTTCTAATACTTGTTGATAATCTTGTTCTGGAGGAATGGAGAGAAGAAGTTGTGCTCTGCAGAAATCAAGGTCAGACTGAATTCCATCCACAGTCTTCCTTCTCTGAACTCTTGGAACTGAAAGTCATTGGCTGTCCCAAGCTGCAGGACCTACCGGAGAAATTTGATCCTCAGAAGTTGGAGATAAGTGGGTGCGAGTTAATTACTGTCCTCTCAGTTCCGGAGTTTGCTCAACTTCTTCAACATATGGCATTGAATGGATGTCAGGATGGAATGTTAGTAAGGAATATACCTATTTCCAGCTCTATATACTCCTTGGTTCTGTCCCACATTTCAAATCTAGCATCTCCACCAAAATGGCCCAACCTCCCTGGGCTCAAGGCTTTGTATATCAGCAGCTGTACAGATCTTGAGTCTTTATCCGACCAAGAAAGTGGAATCCGGAGCTTGACTTCTCTTATGCTGTTGTCTGTTCGAGACTGCCCCAAGCTTGTAACATTGGTGGAAGAAGACCTACCTATTTCTCTAGAGTGCTTGATTATTGCCTCTTGCTCCAGTTTGGTGACCCTTGGGCCAAAGGAGACACTGAATAATCTCAACTCACTCAAGGACCTTCATATTGAGGACTGCCCTGCTCTCCAATCCTTGCCCGATGACCATCTTCCCGCGTCTCTCCAACACCTGCATATTCAAGGATGTCCTCTACTAAGGGAGCAATGGCACCAAGCGAATAATAGAGACAATCCAGTACTGGCGGTACACAGGTACATCCCTGACATGGACATTCACTTCAACCAAGTACCATCAATCCCAATTTCTTGTACGCAGAAGGCACCTCCAACAGCTTGGTATCATCCCCTTATATGCTGCAAAGGTTAGTCTTCTATTTCACTCCTCAATTTTCAAAATTCAAAATCCCGTCATGGGAATCAATAATTGCAATCCTAAAGCATAATCTTTGTAATTTTCTATGGTATTGATATTGACATTGAAGTTTCATTTTTTTTTTTCTCTTAGCACTGTAATTGGAAGGCGACATGAACCTGGAGAATCTTCTAACTAATGCAGAAACTTCAAAATCAGCCGAAAAACAGTGAGTATAAGACTACAGTCCAGCAATTATTTGTATTTTGTTTAGGGGAAGGATGGCTGATATGAATATATAACTTTGTACACCGTCGAAGTATCACTTAATAGCTTTGGAAAGAAAGATTGTGATTCAAATTCTCAAAAGGTTAAACTTAAAGCAAAGTCAGAAGCAATTCAAGATTGTAATTCAAAAGAAAAAGGTTCATTTTAGTCCATGTACTATCCAAAACGTTTCGGTTTAGTACTTGAACTTTCAAGTGTTTCAGAATAGTCCAAAGTTGAGCAAAACGATCGATTTTAGTCCAAAGTTATAGTGACGGAATGGACTGATTTGGAACGCAACAATTGACGATTCTGTCACT
>JAYMTA010002044.1:0-17743 GCA_036897625.1 Pelargonium cotyledonis | reverse complement strand
TCGTCAATTCAGTTTTGCTCCTTTTGCTTCTTCTTCATTTATATATATTTTTTTTCTTTCAGAAAAGTTTTGCATGAATATCTCAGTCTTCACTTTTTATCTTTTCTCGAAGTATTTGTAAAAATATTTATTTAAATTTTCTAATTAGTCCAAATGTCCTCAAAACACATGTATGGAGTGATTTGAAGATTGGTCGGTGCTGACTTGGATGACAATAAATCGAAATTTGAGCATTCACAACTAGCTACAGTTCTGATTTTCATTGTTCTATGATATTGTTATTTGTTGTATTGATTGTGATGTCAAGAATTAGAATATAAATTATTAAACAAACAAAATAAGAAATCATGTGATGAGAAAGGATTTACACTTTAGTTTCTTTGACCCGAGAACGGATCACATGTTTCTTGGTACTTACAGCTCACAAGATAATATACAAATGCTTTCTTGTGACTTGCATACGTGAGTAGAATCTCATTAGTCATGACATGACAATTGCTTCCTTGTATCTTGTTTGTGGTCTTTTGGTGCATTTACATGTTACCCAGATCCTGATTCTAAGTAACGTGCTCGATAATAAAGTATTTGACTTAATCCATCTCATATATTGAGCTCCTTAGGTCAGAGAATGGTGGATTGTACTGCTCACTACTGAAGTTTTGAATTCAATACTACTAAGGAGCTCATCTGCCCCAGTTTATGAATCCCTCATCCACTCTCGGGCTGTCCCAATAGAAAATTTGACTAACAATAGCTGCACCAATCCCTCCTCTCTTGCTGGGTACCACCACCAGTAATTGAAATCGTTCTCGTTGTACACATTTTGTTCTGTTATTTGGCATCTGGGTTTTCTGAGTTCAATCAAGATTGAAGTGGTTTCAACCTGAACAGAGGTTTTTGTAGCGCATGGTCTGATGTTTATTTGGAAGGATTAGCGTTTAGATCTTTTGGTTCAGGAGAGCTCTATAATAGTTCAACTGCAACAAATAATTTTTTGGACATACATAACAAGTCGATGTTGCGCACGGAACCATCTTTTTGCATCTATAGTGTGGATGATGAGCGTGGGGACGAAGGAAAGGATCGGCATGGTCAGCAAAAAGAAGCATTGGAAAGAACTGTTATGATTGGTGAGGGTATAGAAGGTGGTGATTTCAGTTTTGGGAAGACGGGTATGGGATTGATTCAGGAAGAGGGAGAGGAGTTAGATGGTGGTTTGGGAGGTTTGAATGGAATTCAGACTTTGGGTGTTGAAGGAGAAGTTGAACTGGTTAGTCATGGTGGTGCTGTAAATTTTACTTTGCCAGACTTGGACGGTAGTGGGGATTTCGAGGAGTACTATAAGAGGATGGTTGATGAATTTCCTTCCCACCCTTTGTTTTTAAGAAACTATGGTCAGCTATTGCAGGTCAGTTCAGTTTATTTTGTTATTTGATCTGTAATTGCAATTCAAATCCACAATGCAAATAGTCTTCTTAAGGCAGTGTGAAATTAGGGTAGTGGTATATGTACTGAATTTAAGGTCTTTCTTTAATCTGTGGAGTGTGGACCCTAACCATGCCCATTTCTGATTGAAGATGAAGCTACACAGTATCATCTACTAATGTAGGTTTAATTTTTTTTTTTTATTCCATAAGAATCACTTATTTCTCCTCTATAGTAAATACTCTTCAAGAATAGTAACCTAATATAATGATAAATCACTCAATAGTCTGTACATGGATTTTTCCTCATATTGGCAGTTTTTGATTTACATGCAATTCCTAGTTTAATAGGAATAATATTTGGCCGTTATCATAAATCAATGGTTATAGTAGTTTGGCATCATTCTGTACACAAGAGCAGCCTCCTTTGTGCAGCTTTTGATAGTTAATGTCAAAGCCTGTTGTTTTAGCAGCCTCTTGCCCTCAACAACATATGCACTCTGTACAGTGATTGCTGCTGTTCTATCTGCTCTTTTTGCTGTTGTCACTATTGTTTCTGCTGCTGCTTTTCTAGTCTTGCATCTAAGCCTAATCATTGGATGCACTTGTTATACCCTTGGGTAAACAGGAACTAATATTTTACCTGAAAAATAGTTTTGGAGGAATGGATATCTGTCATTAACATGTATATTCCCTATAGACTTGTAGATTCATAGCTTGAAAAAGTAACATGCCTGTTAGTTGCTTCATAATTAAAGAAAGCCTCACATATGACAATCTCCTGTTTGAAGAAGGTTAGCTTTTTGACGTAAAATTGTTGGATGAAATGATAAAAACCACATAGTACATGACATTTTTAGATTGCATCTTTTCTAATTGTTGCTGTACCTAAGAGTTAAGACTTTGTTGCGGTCGTAGTGTGATTGTTCTTTAGTTTAACCGTTTACTGGCAGTCTAAAGGAGATCTTCATGGAGCCGAGGATTACTTATTTCGTGCCACACTAGCAGATCCGGAAGATAGTGAGATTTTGTTGCTGTATGCTAAGTTGACATGGGAGCTCCATCATGATCAATGTAGAGCATTAAGTTACTTCGAGCGTGCAGCTCAAGCTGCCCCTGAAGACAGGTGGGTGCTATCTGTGTTCACCTAGCTCATTCAGGAAAAAAATTGCAGTTTGAAATTTTCATAAAAATCAAATTTTCCACATGGTTCATTTTTCTTATTGCGTGTGAATTTAACCTGTTACATTTTTTAAAATCAGACTACCCACTACAAACTTACTTCCCTTCCATTTCTGCCTCTTCAGCCACACTCTTGCTGCATATGCCCGTTTCCTCTGGGAAATAGACAGTGATGAAGAAGTTGGAACACAACATAATAACAGTCAGGTGCTGTCTTTTTCACCTAGTAATCTTGGCTATGTGAATGCTTATTGTGTACATTCTTGGGAGGGTTCTGATGCTTTTAGGGTTTATGTTAGACTAAACAGGCATGCTGTGTGAATGAACCTGAGAACTTGACCTCCAAAGAACAAGATGAACAGGTCTATGGTGGTGCAGATTTATCTTTACCCAACATTGATGGTAGTGGTGATGTTGAGGATTATTATAAGAGGATGGTTGGTGAATTTCCTAACAACCCATTGTTTTTACGAAATTATGCCCACATATTACAGGTGAGCTCAATTCTTCTTCTTTTTAGATTGGTAATAATTATCAAAGAAATGCATGTATTGTACTGAACACAAAATTGATTTTTGTCTGTAAACCTATCTGATCTTAGACACCCATTTTTCTTACTGAATGTACTGGACGAGCTACACAAATTTCCATCCAGAATGTGTAGATTGTCTCATAAACTCTCATAAACTGATGGTCTGATTGCATGCTTTGAGGTCCATCTCTCTAGTCTATTTGGTGTGATCAACCTCATAATGGTGGTCTTTGATGTCCTAGTTACTTCTTTTTGCTCGAAGGAATGATTAAATGGTACATGTAGAATCACTTTTGCTATACTTTTTGCTCCAGACCTAGGTTTAGGCCTAAGATTGGGTCAGACTTGGCATAACGGAATAAAATTTGGATCAAGGAAATGGAATTAGTCACTTAACCATCTAGTAAAAACCATGAAGTTGTTACATCAATCAATGGTTTAATGGTAAAAACCATAAAGAACGTGTGTTTAGCTCGCTGCATTTTAATTCTAGTTATACCTACTCCTTTTTGTGGTCAAGGTGTGATCTTTATTTAGTTTGACCTTATACTGGCAGTCTAAAGGAGAGCTTCATGAAGCCGAGGATTATTACTTTCGTTCTACGGTAGCAGATCCTGAAGATGGTGAGACTTTGTTGCAGTACGCTAAGTTGACATGGGAGCTCCATCATGATCAATGCAGAGCTTCAAGTTACTTTGAACGTGCAGCACAAGCGGCGCCTGAAGATAGGTGAGTGCTTTCTAAGTTTCTGTGTCATCTGGTTCCTTCAGAAAGAGCTGCATTTGAAATTTCTACTTCAAGCAGCTTAAGATACGTCTTCACCGAGGGGTTTATTTTCCATATTGGGTCGTTCAAAAAATTGGTCTAAGCTTACCCACCTTCAATGCCTGGTTGTCAGCCATATTCTTGCAGCATATGCTCGTTTTCTCTGGGAAATAGATGACGACGAGGATGATGGACCAGAACAGGATCACATTCAGGTGATGCACGCCTCTTACATTTTTGCTCTATGAATGTTTAAATATTAGTAAGGTTTTAATGTTCTCAGAATGAATTCAGGCTACAGAGCTATACCGTGTGAATGAACTTGATAACTTAACCTCCAAAGATGAAAAGGAATGTGTTGATGCATCCGTACATCTGACTTCAAGGCTTGAGCTTGATGGAGCTGGAGTTACTGCCACTGACACTGACAGTGTTGAGGAGTATTACAGAAAGAAGGTTGAGGAAAATTCTTGCCACCCACTGTTTCTTAGAAATTATGCTCAGTTCCTTCAGGTTAGATTTCCTTATCCCAATTCCACTTTTTCTGCTTAAGTCAGTTCATCACACTCTATATTAGTTGTATCTTTTTACATTAATATGAAAGTAATCGTTGATGGTAGATGAGTTTTTTCATTGGTGCTTACTATTTACACTCATACAGCTTATCTTGTTTAATACCCATTTAAAAGAAATACTGGTCGCTCATCTTGTGTATTTGAGGTCTTTATTATGGATCATAGATGCAGACAGTGTTATTTGAGCTCCATTATTTTGGTTTGCACTCAAATCTGCTGTTGATAAGCATGCTGATCTTGTGTATTATACTTATAAAGGATTAAAAACTTGTTTTAGTGAAAAATGACAGGGTACACAACTTTGATAAGTTCATTGGATACAACACATGTACTTAGTCTGCTTGGCACAAGGGGTGACCATTTGTTTACTGTTTATCATTTCTCGTAGTCCAGCTGACCTTTTCCATGATTAGATTGGTATTTATTTCTACACAACGTTTAGATCCTTTCAATCCATAATCATCTTTTGAACTGACAGTCCAAGGGAGACCTTGATGGGGCTGAGGATTACTACTTGCGAGCTATACTAGCTGATCCTGAGGATGGTGAAATAATCTCTCTATATGCTACGTTGGTTTGGGAACATCATCATGACCGAGGCAAGTCGTTGATTTACTTTGAGCGAGCAGTTCAAGCTACACCTGGAGATAGGTACAGTTTCTCGCAGCCGTGACTTGTATTGTATGTGTATCAAAGTTGAATAGTCTTTGTATCTTCTCTAACTCCAACTGCAAAAGATACACTGTATTTCTAGTATGTGCACTACACTGACATGGCCATAATACTAATGTGGTAAGTTCACTATTTTGGACACTGAATCTCACATCCTGGCGCAATTCTTTTACAAGTAACTTAGGTGTATAGTCGTGTCTGCATGATAAAGGTTCTGATCGGATAGCACGGGTAGTAAAATTGAATGTTTTCGAAAAGATAATTAAGTACGTGACTAATTACAGAATCTTTTTGCATTTTCAGCAATGTTCTTGCAGCATATGCTAGATTCTTATGGGAAGCTGGGGAAGATGTGGAAGAAGCTAGTGTGCCGGAAGATCACATTTGTGCATGAACTTTACGTTGAAGAAGCCTTGTGCAACAAAGACTTGACCACGAAACTGGTAGAGTAATATACACATGATATGCTCAATATATAGGTATTTTAAGGGCTTTCAGATGAAATGTAACTGTATTGAGCTCAGAGTAGGTAGACTAAAGTTAAAGATTGTTGAGTTTATTTTACGAAGGAACATACAGAGAATAACCAGTTGCCTAAAATGTATCAGTACTCAGTAAGAAATGAAATAACCGATAAAAAGTTACAAAATATGAGTTTATGATTTTTTCTGAACCAGCTCGCATTAAGCTTTGCATCCCGGATTTACAAGCTACGCGTGTATCACTTAACTCAACCAAGAAATATGCACGCATGGTCTTTCTCCCATAGTGCAACTTGAGGTGCAAGTGATTTTGTTGTGTTTAAGACCCTCTACAAAATCTGTGATTAGCATCAGATGGGCTTAAATACTAAGGTCTTGCATAATAATAAAAACTTATTTATCACAACTTCCATAGAAGCTGTTAAATTATCTAATTATTGGGTTTAATGATTCCAAACTACTTGAATTTTGTATTTCAAAGTTGACATTTTGTTTCTTATTGATTGCAATCCTAAATTGATAATATTTTAACATTGTATCAATGTTATTTGTTATAACATATTACGACTCACATATAAATATTCATTTTCACGATCATATCTTCATTGAGTTCAACGGTTCCTAACGACCCTCACTCCAAAGAAAAGCTTTACTCATATACCCTCCAAAATCAAAAACCTCTGAGATTGAGAATCACTATCAATGTATGAGAAAAATAAATATATACACTTTAGTGATCTATATAATAATTTTTGCTTTGACAAAAAAGAAAATAGCAGATTCTTTGGAGATATGAATGATGCCGAGAAAAACCGGAGAGCACTAGCAGCAGACACCTGGGTCCCATTGTCATCACTCCCTCCTCCATCATCACCATCACCATCATCTCATCCCTTTTTCCTTTTTGGCTCCCCCTATACTATATTACACTATACTACACTACACTACACTACACTCACCTCCTCCTCCATTCCTATACCTCCCATTTCTTCTCTCTCTCTGTTTAACTTCTTTTCTCTTCTCTTATGGAAGCTACACTTGGTTTTCTTGGCAGCTCCTCTTCTGGGGTTTCTTCAAATGAGTCAAAGGTGGAAGCTTTGGAGCAACACTATGTGGGTTTGTCCTCTGAAGAGACTGAGCTGGAGCTTGGTCTTGGTCTCAGCCTTGGTGCTGGTGGAGGGCTCAAGCCCAAGTCCTCTGTATGGGGCGAGCGTGGAAGAATCTTGACGGCCAAGGACTTTCCCTCTGCTCCTCCTCCTTGTTTCTTCTCTGAGAGAGCTGTTTCTGGGACCAAGAGAGGTGCAGATTCTGGACCCCAAGATGCTGGATCTCCTCCTCGCTCAAGGTTAGTTTCTTTCTCAGTTTCTACTTGTATTGGTGCTCTGTAAACTCTGGCTTGAAGATAAGATTGTGTTTCATTGTTTGTTTGTTTTGATGTATGTTATCATTTTCTGTTCTAATTTATGTTTTTGGTTGGTTCATGATTGTGTGTTTGGGTTTGTGGAAGTAGTCAAGTTGTTGGATGGCCTCCTATAAGAGCATATAGAATGAACAGCTTGGTTAATCAAGCCAAGACCCCAAGGGCTGAAGAAGACAAGGCAGTTCATGAAAAAGAAAATTCCAAGAACACTTGCAATGAAAACAAAAGCATCACTAATCTTAAACCAAAAGGGCAGATTGGGTTCATCAAGGTGAATATGGATGGAATTCCAATTGGTAGGAAGGTGGATTTGAAAGCTCATGCTTGCTATGAGACATTAGCTCAAACATTGGATGACATGTTTTTGAATCCCTCTAAAACAATCAATCCATTTGGTGAGTAATGGTTTACTTAACCCAGTTTACGAATACTTCACTTTGTTCTATAAATAACAATTTGTGTATGATTGTGATTTGCGAGTAAAGTGTAATTGTGCAATAGAATAGTTGGGTTTGCTTAGTCATGGCTGAACAGTTTATATTTTGCATGATTGTAACAGTCTTTTTAATTAGGATCAGGTGGAGAGAAGGAGCTTCCTATGAAGGCGTCTAAGCTGTTGGATGGGTCGTCTGAGTTTGTGCTCACTTATGAAGACAAGGAGGGCGACTGGATGCTTGTTGGAGATGTCCCTTGGAGGTATAAACTTGTTTATTGATAGACAAATATAGCATTGGTCTCGTTTTATTGATGAACAAATTAACCGGTAATCAATTCAACTAGGTGACCTAATACGAGGGGAACTTTAGTTTGAAGTAAAGATCTTTACTTGCACTCTAGTCTAGGTTAGGATTTTATATCTAACGAAGTGATCTAGTCTTTGAATAGCAAAATAATAGTTTTTGTTGGTTGCTTCCACTGAGTTATTTCCAGTGCTTACAGAGAACTTGCTGTTTTCTTGTGTTTAGGATGTTTATCAGCACTGTAAAGAGGCTTCGAATCATGAAGACCTCTGAAGCTAATGGACTTGGTGTGTATATCTGCCAAAAAGTTCTGATATTTTGGTTTTTAAGTTGTTGCAAGGTCTAATTGAAGTTGATTATGTTTGTTTCCAGCTCCAAGAGTCCAAGATACGAATGAGAGACAAAGAAGAAAACCCGCCTAGGAAAGCTGCTGTCCGTTTATTTTTAATCGAGTGGGATGAAGAAAACCATTAAGTTGAAGCGTTTTACAGATACCGGTCTTTGATTGTTTTTGCTCTTCTTGGAATGCCTTTTACCCTCAACCCCTTTCGTTTTGCTTGCCTTTTTTTTATTGATTTATTAAGGTCATATTCATTTTAGATTTACCTTCTTTTACATAGGTGCTGCAATGCAGACCTGCACACTTGACTAAATGCTGGTTTCTCATACTGTATATATATGGGATTTCTACTTGATATATCTAGAGTGTTAAGTTTGCTCAATTCTCAACTGGTCACCTGAAAGAAGCTTGTGTTTGTGTGTTTTGTAATAGATGAGTGATTGTTCAAATGTGATTTCTTTGGAGGAAACATGAAACCTTTACTTTTTGAACTTTCACATTTTGTGCCAATACAAGGTCTTTTCAATAGTCTTGAAACTGTGCATTTTATAGCCATTGCTGGTTGCTACATTAGCAGAATACTAGGAGACCATCACTGGGTGCAACCTGAGAAAAAAGAAAAGTACAAGACAAACAATGATGTCCAGTCCACTTGAGGCCTTGAGGGCCAATTCTATTCTATTACAAAAGATATGCTCTAAGAATCAATTTATATGATTAGTTGTTTAAGTTTTTTGCTACTTTTTGATAGAGTTTTCAGCAATTTGTGGATCCATATATGCCCAAATGTTTTGGTTGTCTTAGTTGGTCAGTTGAGAAGAAAAGTGAACGCTTATTTTAGAACAATCATTTAAAAGAAAAAGAAAAGGACACACATTTGTGCTAAATTTAAATAAATCGATATTTTAATGTTCAAGACATATTGAGAATGTTAGACTAGCGTTGTCGTTAAAAGTAAACTCAATTATAGATTTGATTAAGAAATATGGTCGAACACTCGAGGTTAACCTCATTAACTTTTTTCATTTACAATATGTAAAATTGATATTTTCTTAAAGCATAAGCTAATAATTTATTAATTTAGATCAAACGAAAACAAAATTGATATAAAATTTGAATTTTGAAAATTAACCCACCCAAAAAAGTCGGACAAAAAAGTTGAAAACCTAATTAATTTGTGGGTCACTAGTTTCACAAACAAACCTGAAAATAAAAATTTGACACTACCAAAATGAGGCACAATAGCTAAAACATCTCGAATAATCAAAACAAAGACACTAGAGTTTTTCTCATCAACCTAAATTATCAAGTTGAAGCCACTGTAATCCTCCCCTCTATCCTGAATAGCACGAACAACTGACAAAATTGCACTTGGAGTTCAAGGCGACCACGTGAATAGATTTGGCAATGGCCCCTCGCAATCATTAAGTTTGTCATCTGATTCGACAACAAACTCAAAGGCTGAGCTGGCGACTCTAGTCAAACCACCACTTTTCAAGTCGATTTCTCATTTTCTTCAACCACATTCTGCTACCCTACACACACTAATAATAAATATAAAAATTTTATCGTTACGCCGCACTGCAAAAAATTTTAACAACCCAACACTTGCTATCAAGCAAGACCATAATTTGTTATCTACAAATTTAAGAGACTGAGTCAAACAAAAGCCCTAAGCGACTCTCAAAACGACAAATAAAAAGAGTGGTAAAGGATATTTTAAAAGTTACAAAATGTAATAGTTTGATATTTCATTTTAGATAAAATAAAGGTAAGTTGACTCTTTCAGGACTAATTATTTTTTAATATTATAACAAAAATTAGGATAATTACACGTGCCTATCTTTAGTTATATTTATATCTATTTTAATTCTTAATATCTTTAACTTTTGCATTTACCTATTTTGATGCCCAGACATATGTCAAAAATTTTTTTGTCAGTTATTTTTAACGGAACAGTGCAATAATCCAGTTATCTGCTGGACACATGACCCTTTTTTTAATTAAAAAATTGTTCTTAATTATATTAATCTTCTTGTTCATCGAAAACATGTTTCGCCGAAAAGGTCAAGTGATTCTGACACCATTTTTTGACGAGATTTTTTGTTGTAAATTTTGTCTTTACAAAGCTAAACCAAATTTTACAAATACTAAAAAAAAAAAATCTAACCTAAAAAAATTGAACCAAAATCCATCCAATTTCATATTCAAACTCAAATCCTCTAAGATCCCAAATCTTCACTTTTATTCTCTATCAAACCATTCAATTTCAGCTCATACATATCTTGAATATTCTCAAACTCAACTTTATTAAGAACACGTCCTACATTAATATAAGAATCCAAACAAAATCATACCAAACCAATTCATTTAAATCAAAATCAAACCCCCAAAATTTGTCCAATCAACCCATATTCGCTTGATTATGGTGACGACGAAGCGGGCGAGAGCTATGGCGATAACAATAGAAGCTCCGGCGGAAGAGAGGAGAAGAAGGTTGAGGATGGAGTTTGTTTGTTTTTTTATATTTAAAGACGTAAGCTTGTTTGACTACTGTTTTTATTTATTTATTTATTTATTTAGGAGGGTAATTTGGTCTTTTTGATACTAGCACACTGTATTATGGATGAAAAGATGTTAGACATATTTCAAAGTATTCAATAGTTAGAGAAAAAAAGTATCCCAACCATAGTTAAATGGTTGAGGCTCTCAGCCATTTAGTCATGGTCAATTAGATGATGCTATATCAGCGATTTACACTCGCGTTCCATCCGGATTCATTTTCTATGTGTTTTGACTGAGAGTCTCAATCAATTAGCCATGATTAAGACTCCTAATCTTTCAATAGTTAAATGTAAAAGTTGAAAATATCTAAAATTAAAAGGAGTATAATTGAGAAGGGATAAACGTAATTATCATGATAAGAAGAAAATTTGAGGACGCAGTCAATAAATTCACTAATATTTACAGGAAGAGGGTCCCACCCACAATTAGTCCAGCTATGGAGTCAATTCAACTCAACTGAAACCGTGCATTCCACACACACAGAGCAACAGCAGCAGCCTCTTCTTGTTCCTCTCCGCCGCCTCTCATTTGTGCATAGCGCCACACACCACACGCCTCCATCACTTGCTCTGTCGCACACCAATCCCTCACTGCTTCCATGGCTTCCTCTCTCATCGCTCCTCCCTCCACATCTTTCTTCAAGGTCCTCTCTTTCTTCTTCTTCTTCTTCTTCTTCTTCTTCTTCTTCTTCTTCTGCCTCATCCTCATTTTTGTTCTTCGTTTCTCTCACTAACCCATTTTTCTAATTTCGACAGAGAGATGTGGGTCTCTCCTCTTTCTCTTCTCCATCGCAACTATTGGCTCACAAATGCAAGAGGACGATTCGCAGGAGAATCGTCTCCGTCATGGCTCCGCAGCAATCGCAGCGCAGCCCTGCCACCACCGGCTCGGTTCGCATCTCTGTCGATGGTTGTGTGTGAGTTTTGTGCTCTACGGTGGTGATGAGTTATTCATTTATTGGTTAATTGCAGGTGAAGACGGAAATGACGATGACGGAGAAGATTCTGGCTAGGGCGTCTGAGAAACCCCAGTTGACCCCGGGCGAGAATGTCTGGGTTAATGTTGACATTCTGATGACTCATGATGTTTGTGGCCCTGGTTCCATTGGAATCTTCAAAAAGGAGTTTGGTCAGAATGCTAAGGTTAGGTGTCTTGACTGTGCTCTAAACTGATCACTGTATAGTTGAGCTTCTGGTTGGGTAATTGTGTTTGTAACTAAGCTCTTTTCAAGTCCTTTGCCTATCTTTATCTGTTGATGGTTAAAGGTTTGAACTTGGAATGGTTCATGCAAATTGATTTTGTTATGTTCGGTTTCTAGTGAAATTGAGTTAACTGATGGAGTGCCTTTTTCTTTACACAGTTGTGGTGGTTATCAATTATTCCATTCTTGTTGCTTGTCTTTCTCAGTTTTGAAATTGGGTAACAATAATACCGTGGATAGATTTTATTCAGTGCAATATTGAACTACATTTATGCTTTAGTGAAAGTTTGCTGTTGCTATGGCTTGGTTTTTTAATGTCTAGTTCTGTATTGGATCCTCAATTTGTCTAGTTATTGGTATCTCAAGCAAGTGTGTATTTTTACCTCTGTCTATTCCCTATATGAAGATTTGAAATTGTTGTACGTATTGATCTTCTAGGTTTGGGACCGTGAAAAGCTTGTTATAATACCTGATCATTATATATTCACAACTGACGAACGTGCAAATCGCAATGTGGATATTTTGAGGGATTTCTGCACCGAGCAAAATATCAAGTACTTTTATGATATTAAAGATCTTGGTAACTTTAAGGTAAGATTGAATCTGTATGTACTTACCATCTGCTAGTCTATTTTGCGAAAGATCTTTTTAGTTTGTTTACCTATTTATTGCTATTATATATATATGAAGTATATTTTATAATTTTGCAGGCCAACCCAGATTATAAAGGTGTATGCCATGTCGCTCTAGCCCAAGAAGGTCATTGCAGGCCTGGAGAGGTTCAGTTCTAATATGAAGTCTTTGAATATATAAAGAGATTTTATTCATATTCAATTCTTAATACTGTGGAAAAGTTGTTTACTCTTATGCTCTGTGCAGGTCCTGCTAGGTACAGATTCTCACACCTGTACTGCTGGAGCATTTGGCCAATTTGCTACTGGAATTGGCAACACTGACGCTGGTTTTGTTTTGGGAACTGGGAAGCTCCTGCTCAAGGTCTGTGAATGGCATATATATATAGCATACTAGTATTTGTTAATATTTTTGTTGTGTTGTTTTTTGTGTTATGACTTATGCGTGCTGCTAATTTTCTGTAGCTGAATGTTTTCTTTCCTAAGTGGATTTATTGTATCTACTCTAAATAAGTTGTGTTCTCTGCTTCTTCCTCGCCCCTTTCTTATTGTCATGTGAATGACTTTTGCTGTTCTTTCTAGTAAGAAACTTGCATATTTTATTTTGAGCGGGAGCCCATCAACATAGATCCTTGATTAAACAACTATTGGAGATTCTAGTTTTGCTTTGAACTTTTATGTTTATCATTCATTCATTTGTAAATTTGTACGTGAATTTTGGTTTAGTTGTTACACTATATCAGAGTCATATATTTCTAGTTGTTTAATACAGCATCAAAAAGTCAATTGATGTGGTTTTACTGAAGGATAATGTTTTGGCTCCTATAGAGCATTTGTAGGAGAACAACACACCCAGTCCTAATTTTTTCAATTATCTTCAGCTCTCGTATCCATACCTTAAACTTTATGTGTTATAAGGTTGGAACTTGGAAGTTAATCTTTGTTTTTAAATTGTGCAAGTTATATTGTGTTTGCTGATATCATTGTATTTCACCTGATAATCTATGCAGATGTTTTATCATCTCATTTAAATTTCAATACTTTCTTAACTTGTATTTTCTTGCAAATCTGCAAAATGCAGGTGCCTCCAACTCTAAGATTTGTAATGGATGGTGAAATGCCTGATTATTTGCTTGCTAAGGATTTGATTTTGCAAGTAAGTCTATCTGGCTGAGGCATTCGTTTTCTTTGAACATTCATAAACATCACACTTCAATCAATATAAATCTTCATATTTTTTATTGAAAGATATTATTGGAATAAATGTATTTCTCTTACCCTGCAGATCATTGGTGAAATATCTGTGTCTGGTGCAACATATAAATCTATGGAATTTGTTGGCTCAACAGTAGAAAGTTTAAATGTAAGTGAATCTTTAGGATATTCAAGTACAATTATACCGCGTCATTTTCATCTATGTCTTAAGTTTGTTAGAGACGCATTTAAAAGATGATGATTTTCATTCCTTCAATATTCTGTACTGGATAGATGGAAGAAAGGATGACCCTCTGCAACATGGTTGTTGAAGCTGGGGGAAAGAATGGTGTTGTCCCTGCTGATAGTACTACATTTAAGTACCTTGAGGTTAGTGCAGTTCTCCCTCTCTCTCGTAGAGTGCAGCCATGCCATTTATTAATGTCATATATGGCTTTTCAGTACTGGGAATTGAGGGTACTACCTTTAATTCATTGCATCTTTTTCTTATTCCCCAGGACAAGACATCCCTCCCCTACGAACCAGTTTATAGTGATCAGCAAGCAAGGTAGAGTTTTGATGTGTACTTGTATTTGAACTTTTGGAGGACTCTATCCATCTACTTTTTGATACCCTTATTTTTTGTTGCTTGAATTAGTGACAAAAAACTTCTACAATATACAATGTTCAGTATAAGTAGATATCTATTTGAGACCACATCCTGGATGAATTGTTTGATTTGTATGAGTGATTTTATTTTTATTTTTGCAGAATAGGACAGTGATTGTAAGTAAAAATTATTTACATGCTTCAAATGGATTAGGATTTGTGAAGAATACCAATACCTATGCAACTATTTAAGATAACATTATCAAATAAATACACCATATAACTCTGCTCATGATTTTTTTTCTTTCAAAATGATATTCTTGTCCTATCAAGAACTCTACTCTTGGATGAAGAAGACATGAGAACAATAATCATTCTTCCACGTCAGATCTGATGGAAGCATAATTCCATACTTGTTTAGTCCATTTCTTAATTTCTTCCATATCCTGACATTTAAAATGTACATGATTATCTTTAGGCTTGCCTAATGTTGTTTGTGAAGAGAATATATTGAAGTATAACATGCATGTTTGCTAATCTGAATGTGCAGAGAATGTCTTTGTTGTATTTTATTTTAGATGACTTTTCAATATTGGTTTCTCATCTGCTCTACTTTTGAATTTTGTATATCTTATGGGATTCTCTCCTGTCCTTTAGATTTCTTTCCGAGTACAGATTTGATGTATCAAAAATGGAGCCTTTGGTGGCAAAGGTGGGTGTTCTATTTTACTTCTTGTCAGTTTTGTTCATAAATCATAGAAGATTTTTTTAACATTCTTCATTTAATGTGAGTAATATAGTCCAATGTGCTCATTTGCAGCCTCATTCTCCTGATAACCGTGCTTTGGCAAGAGAATGCAAAGATGTTAAAATTGACAGAGTGTATATTGGATCTTGTACTGGTGGCAAAACAGAGGATTTTCTAGCTGCAGCCAGAGTTTTTCATGCTTCAGTAAGGAGTCATTAGTATCTATGATTATTGTTGTTTTGACTTTGAAGCATGACTGTATGGACTTTGATTGCTTGGCGTTAGCCAACCCTTAAGCAAGGGGAATTCCTGATTGGTTAACTACATACACCATTAGCTTAAAATAATCTTTTACTTTGTCTATAGGGCAAAAAGGTCAAAGTTCCCACTTTTCTTGTCCCTGCTACGCAAAAGGTTTGTGATTTTTTCATTCCATACTACTGTCAATGAACTATTTGGCAGGATTATAGTTGGGGTTTTTATGACGTAGAAAAATTAGTAATAAATTAGTCTGTTACCGTTTTCGTAAAAATACAGGTGTGGATGGACGTATATGCTCTCCCAGTACCAGGAACCGGTGGCAAAACTTGTTCCCAGATATTTGAAGAAGCTGGTTGTGATACACCTGCAAGTCCTAGTTGTGGTGCATGCTTGGGTGGCCCTAAAGACACATATGCACGCATGAATGAAGCTCAGGTAAGTTAATTTCTACTCACACCTTGGTGAAGCGTATGATTGATTGTCACCTGAACTTGGTCCCTTTTCAAAGAAATAGGACCCTGCAGTGTGGGCAAATGCTGGTTTATATTTGTTACAATGATGGTATCAGACAAAAATCTGTTGAAACTTCAAATGTGCATGGATCACTTGAAGTCCTAAACATATTGTATTGGTGCAGAAAAACTGGGATAACTCTTAATTGATTCCAACTAACAATAATTGTTGGTTATTACATTTTCCTATATATTAACCAGATTAAACTTTCCCATCTCGATTATCATATCAAGTTTTTGCATGTCAACTTGGTTTTTAAGCTGTTTCTTGACAATGTAGATGACGCCAAACCTCCCTAACCTAACAGGTTCATATCAACCTAAAACTTAAACATAGATGAAATGAAGGTTTTTCCATAATTTCCTTTCCGTTGAGTATCACTCCCATTTCAAGTTTGTGCGCCACAAGAAGTTAGGAACATAGGATTTGCCACCAAAAAACTGTAGCTTAGTGGAGATAGTATTTCAAGTTTTGATTAAGTAGATGCTTATAATTTGAAAATGAATTGTGAAGATGAGCAGCAACCTCTTAGAGTCCATCCTGCTATACTAATATTTCGTCATCTTCCGTTAAGTATCACTCCCATTTCACGTCGTGAGTACCACAATAAGATTAAGGGTTCATCACAGAAACAAACAAGTACCTTAGTGAAGGGTAGTATAAGGTAGATGTAGGTTTCATTAAATGATGAGTGTTTTTCCTTAATGATGCTAATTTGTGATGGATTTGCTGGGTGTCAAGTGGGCTGAGATTCCGTTGTATTTTTTAACTATGGGTTGTGGATAAATTGATTATCCTAATATTAGACATACTGCAATAAAGTATGTTTAGAAGCCTGGTTGTCATTGGTGCACTCCTCTCTAACAAAAAGAGAGAAAATAGAACTATGCAATAACATTACCGTTACACTCGCTCAATATTTGAGGTTGCATATGTTTCCACATTATTGTAAAAGCAAAATACTATAATTTTGCCACACATTATGAATCTTATTGTCCTTCATACCAATATTATGTTCCGTCTTTTTTTATGAGGTTTGAGTCAAGGCTAACACTTTCTGTTATATGATTATGTGATTGCAGATATGTGTTTCAACAACAAACAGGAACTTCCCGGGGCGAATGGGACACAAGGAAGGACAGATATATCTTGCTTCCCCATACACTGCAGCAGCGTCTGCTTTGACTGGTTATGTCACCGATCCCAGGGAGTTCTTGCAGTAGGCTATGGTAGTCTCTGTGAGTTCCACTCTGCATAGGTGGTATGAACACCTTGTTTTTCGTTGATTCTGTAATTTGAAAGTCAGAGTATGTCCGGTGAATGTTGTATTACTGTTAACTAGAGGCGCTTTTATATAATTAGGTTAATAAAGGAGAGGATTGTGTGTTGAAACTGAATAATAATTAGGTGAATTGAAGAATGCTTGTATACAGGCTTCTTGATGATGATGATGATGATGATGAGTTTTTTTTTTTTTTTTTTTTTTTACTGCTTCAGTGAATTTGTAGTAATTGCCAATTGGTGATCAGCTAAGCTTTTTAGCACATCAACTTAGCTATTGATACTCATGATTATCTCTCCCCGACACATTTTTTGGTCGACCATCGCCGCTCCAAATTCCTTGAATATGCTCGCCACTTTCAACATGGTCGATCGTACACATATTTACTGCCAGGGGGAAGCAGATTCCGCTACACCCCTCTTGCACAAACACGTTTTCCCGGAAGCCATTTCTCCCTGAGATTGCTTTGAGTCTTCCCGAAGACTCAAATAAAATGGCTAATGTTTGGCATTGGGTTAAATGTAATAGACTATACCAGGTAAACAACCGTTACATTAACAAAATTATCACGTCTTTATTTACGAGTAAAAAATTGTTAAATGTCCG